>SKCR01052582.1:0-17858 GCA_019454045.1 Zanthoxylum bungeanum | reverse complement strand
CACACTTTCGTTGGCATCCCCACTCAGGGAATCCACACACTCGTTACTCGTTTAGCCCTGAGTTGAAGGCATTCCCACTATAGAGAATCCACACAACTCGTTACTGTGCCCTGAGTTGAGGGCATTCCCACTAT
Organism: Zanthoxylum bungeanum; assembly: GCA_019454045.1. Taxonomy (NCBI): domain Eukaryota; kingdom Viridiplantae; phylum Streptophyta; class Magnoliopsida; order Sapindales; family Rutaceae; genus Zanthoxylum; species Zanthoxylum bungeanum. The sequence continues at coordinate 17,724 of SKCR01052582.1, read as the reverse complement.
AGAGAATCCACACAACTCTTTACTCGTAGCTTTAAGCTAATGGCATCCTAATCACATGAATCCAAACAACTTGTTGCTCATAGCCTTACGAAGGCTTCATTCCTCAAGACATTCTCAAACTACTCACACGGAGTATCGGGTTTTCCCCCGGTTCCTGTCATGCCTCACACAAGAGGGCTTACTCATCTCAACTCTCTATCACATTCTGGCACTCAACTGCCATGGGAAAAGGGTTTCACGCCCTTTTTGGACCCCACACAACTTCGACCAACCCGCATCGGGTTCTCCTGTACACATACTCTTGCCAATATCACATCGGCACTCTCGTGATGTTTCTTATACATCCCAATATGTCTCGCACCTTCACGGTGTATACACCATTTGCTTGTCTCTCGTAGACAAGTTTTACCTCCATTTCGGGTCTCTCCCGAACATTTTGGATTCACCCGAGCCAAACTCATATGAAAATTAGCACATCTCAAGTGCTCTCACATTGTCTTAAATCCATCCATCTCAATTTAGGATTTTCACTTCTCTACGTGAATCAACACGCACTCTCCCGGCTTCCTCTCGAGCCGTTTCTCTACCGAGGCTTCACACTAGCCTAACGATGTTTCACAACGTCTCTATAACATCTACTCACATCCGTAGACATTCCCTTGCCCAACCTAGGGCTCTGATACCAACTGTCACGGGCCAACTTTTTTCCTTAACGGAAAAAGGGCTCGTGCGGCACTTACCACGGTCACGTCTGTTGGACAAAATAACCCATAGCGTCACTATTTGCACAGATCATTGTGTTGTTGTAGCAAATTAACTATGTGACAAGGAAATTGCACTCTCATCATTTGTGATTAGATCACCATAGATATATAAATGAAGAGAGGTCCCTATGATTAGTACCTGGACTGAGAATGATATGAGACAGTATCAGTACCCGAAGGTTTAATCATTAAATATCCCTAGCCGAAGTATTATCGAGACTGGACATCGATAATGCGGAATAGGCTAGTATTGCACTTGTGCGCGTTTGTGAGGGCACAACGACATAGTTCTCATATATATAAGTATTGGATACTTATGCAAGTGCGATAGGAGGTCGTGTTTCACCGACGGTACGGGAAACAGCTTCGCTCTGGATAGACCCCTCGGAATCCCATTGGTATTATGACTATGGTCTATGGGAGGCCGAAATCAAGGTAGGTGTGTATGGTCTTAACCTGAGACTTACATCGCTAATACTTACGATAATCGATAAACTTTGGTCTTGGTGGTGGTAGGGACTTTAAACGGGTTCTGAGTACACCACTTCTGGGTTTATCAGAGAGTCGTAGAGTATGGGTGTGATGTCAAGATGGAAGTATCACTTCAGTCATATTGGAGATGATGTCACGCAGGATACGGTATTAGTGCTCTTAAGTGCTGCGCGGCCATCGGGATATTATGACAAGGTCATGTATATCCGATTATAGAGACTAGTTACCAGACATCCGACATGTGCTTCGTACGGGGCAGACACTTATCCAGCCCCAGGCCTAGCATGTGATTATCCGATACTGGGCCGATATGCACAATACAATTGTATACTACGCTTGATACAGATCTAGATATTCTTTGATGAATATGTCCGGAGAACTTGGGAAGACTTGGTGCTTTGCTAGGAGTCGACCTTGTCTCGTAAATCGGTAGAACGTAGTACTTGGTACGTACGTGATTCGGATACTCCGACGACCGTATTTACTGCCAGATTATCCGGGGATCTCATGGGTCGCTTCCCGATAATCCACCGATGACGCACAACTCGCACTCTTGAATAATCTGGGATTATACAGAAGAGAGAAAAATTAATCTAGGATTAATAACGGAGATGTTTTATCCGGGATAAAATGTCGTCTAAAGAGAGAGAACGATTAATTCGGAATTAATCGATGTATTAATATATATTCGATATATTAGACGAAATTAGATTTTGACGCGGAATTAAAATTAGATTTTAATTCGGGCAAACGAGTTAATTTAGAATTAATTCGTTAGCGACGTAAATAATAATTACGCCAGGCGCAATTATTTATTTAAATTCGATTGAATTAACGTCGCGACGTAAGCTCGGTATTTCGGAAATATCGAACCCGAACGCGTGAGTGCACGTGGGCCCACTTTCATTTGGAAACGTGTGGGGCCCACATGACACATGTCATTCTAATGCTTTGCATGTAGATTGTGTACATTGCACTCAATGTCATTGGCATGGAGTTTGAGTGTTTGACACTCTAAGCCATTTCATGTTTTGTGTCATAAATTTATTATTAATTAATAAATATTATGGCATAAATATAAATTGATTTTTGGTAAATCATTTTTAACTTAACACAATTTCATCTCTCACATTTTCTCTCTCCTCTCACGCCCAAAACAGAATTTTGGGACTGGTTTTGAACCAGAAAAACGTGACACTAAAGGGAAGCAAGGGTTGGGTTTTCATGGTGAAAACCTCAAGTGCTAGCATACTACGAGTCTTGCGAAGGTGGTAGGGAGGTTCACCCATGAGGCGGGACTCATCCGACGGAGTTTGGAGCATCGTTTTGAGACCCGAAACTGCCAAGACAGGAGCATGGACTGGTTGCAGTGGCGTGCGTGAACAAGACAGTACGTTTTTGGCCTTGATTCGTCTTCAAATCGACATAACAGATCAATGTGAGTATTCCGCTACCTCCGTTGATGTATTCACGCATTATTTCATGTCTTGATTTGATCTTGGGACCTTAGAATAAACCAACAATGGCATCATGAGCTAATGTTGCAAGCATGAAATTTGTAGGGTTTAAAATTTGGGTAAATGTGATTTGAGCATGATTTGAATAAATTGCTTGTTTGAGTATGTTTATAACATGTTTAAATTCATTTTGGTTGGACCAATTTGTTGAAAATTGATTTGGAATAATTTTCCCCAAAAATATCATGTTGGCCGAATGTTTATTGTATTTTGGATTCTTGGAATTTTGTGATTTTGATTCATTTGATGAGTTAGAATCATTTAGGTTGATGTTAATTTGAATCGAATTGGATTGGATTTCGAATTGGACAAAAACCCCAAATTCCTTACCTTGGCCGAATGTGTCATTGCCCTAATGTCTTGGTAATTTTGGTTTTGTGACATTGGATGTGTATGAAATCAAATCGGATGTTGATTTGATGTCGATTGTAGGTTCGATTGGATCGAAACCGAATCGGACACAAAATCACCTTCCTTGGCCGAGAGCATGAAGCATGTTTATGGGTTTGATTTTTTCATTATGTGTGTTTGACATGTAATAATGAATTAAGTATGATTAATTGGACTAATTTAGTGTTTTGGAAATGTTGATTTAGTTGATTAATCATATAATGCACTTTTGGTATTAAATTGTGAAAATTGGATTTTTGGATTTAATTAATTGGGCCTAATTTTGGAAATTAGAATTTAAAGTTGTAATTGGGCCTATTGGGCTTGATTTATCAAGTTTGGTTTAGGCCAAGTGGATTGGATCCAATTGGGCCAAAACCTTAACCATAAAGCCCAAATTGCGACTAATGAACCTTTAAAGTTCAATTGGGCCTAATGGGCCAAGATTGATTTATGGGCTTATAGGGTAAATCCCGGATTGGACTTTGGTTATCGGTTTGACCCGAGTTGACCAAAAGTCCACGCCTTAAGAAATCAATCAAAAGCCCATTGGACTTTAATTGAATTGACGTTGGACGTTAATCGGTCTTTGAGACGCTTACGATTAGATTTGGAATTTAAATCGTAAAAGGATTATTAAATAAAGTGTAATATTTAATTTGGAATTGAATAGTGAATTAGTATTAAATACATGTTAAATTAGATTTAATGATGTAGTTTAATTTAATTCATGAATTCGTACTTTAAGTACTTATTCGCAAAAACGAGTTTGACTCGAACAAAATCAAATCGTTGTTTGAACATTGGATGATCACTTAATTATCAGATTAATTAATTTGATTAGATTGATTGATAGCATGCTTATATGTGTGAATACGTGGTTGTGTTGAATGAATAATGTATATCGGATGGATATTAGACGGGTGGGCAATTTTAGAATTTGTTGTAATAAATTCGATTTATTAAATTGGACCTGCGTGTCCAGCCTTATCACCTTCTTTCTCTTTGTATTCTCTTCTCACCTATTCCCCTCTATGTATATGAGGTTTCTTTAGAAGTGTAGTGTAACGGGTAGAGGTAGAAGTAGTACAAGTGCTAGCTTGAGTGAGAAAGGGAGAGATTTGATCTAGGATCAATGTGTTAAGTATCCATCCGCATTATTATTATTTTATTTCATACTCGCTTTATTATGTATTTAGAATGCATGTTTAAGGGTGTATGATGATGAGACCTTAACAAAGATAATTAAATTGGTAGCCAATTTGCACGCGAAAATCCCTCAATCTATATTAAGCAAATATCCTTCCATTGAATGATTCTTGTTCAAGATCCGAAGTTGGCATTGGTTTGTTTTTGACCAAATTCAAGACCTTTGTCAATCAAGGATGTACTTGAATCATGAGAATTTTGTTGCATATCGGTGTCTTGTCCAAATCGTGATTTTTATTGGCCAAAGTCAGATCACTTTTTGTCCAATGACATTGATTACGAAACTTTCCTCGTCAATGGGTCCTGCTTAACTGGAATCATTAGGTTTGTTTTGGCCAAAGCCAAGGCCTAGATGATTCAGAGGATATGGTTAGGAAAATGTATTGGATACATTGACATTATACATATGTTTCGGACTTGGATGTCCACCTAACCGGATCTAGGAATTGGATGAGATCCAATTGATCTGTGAGATCTACCTAGTTAAATAGCATACAGCTTTTATTGACCAAAGTCAGGGTTTGTGTTATTTAATAGGATCCTAGCCCACTAGGAAACGCGGTTTCCCGAGTACTCCACAGAGGGTTAGAGGCTCGACGAAAAATAGTGGGAGGCAAGTATTGAATTTGCAACATTCGTTCAATTACTCGCTAAACACGCTCATTTATATTTTACTCGTCATATTAATTAAAAGTATTAGTTGGACTAATATTTTATGTTGTTTTAAATTATATATATAGTTGGACTATATACAAACTCATTCAATATATAGTTGATTTTATAATTGGATTATAGTAATCAATATAATTGAATTAAATGATAGTTGATTTTATAATGGGATTATAGTAATCAATATTAAAATTATAGTTGATTTTATAATTGGATTATAGTAATCAATATAATTGATTAAATGATAGTTGATTTTATAATGGGATTATAGTAATCAATATTAAAATAGTTTTTTTATAATTGGATTATAGTAATCAATATAATTGAATTAAATGATAGTTGATTTTATAATGGGATTATAGTAATCAATATTAAATTATAGTTGATTAAATAATTGGATTATTGTAATCATTATAATAAATAGTACCTATTAAAATTGATTAAATAGTTGGACTATTGAAATCAAGAAAGAATTGAAAGGTTGAATATTTAAAATATAATCCTTTGATTAAATGTTTTAAATGATTTAATTTTCAATTGGGAATTAATAATAGGTTAATTTATTTGATAAAATAACTTATTATGACTAAGCCCATAATTAAGCAAATAGTAGAGCATAAAGTCTTTGGAAGATTTATGTGATGATGACTTTAGTGCTTAATTAATATACTTAAATAAATCTATCTTTAGATTTAAAAGTATTAAAATTGCAATTAATAATTCTTGGAGAATTAATTGACTATTCTAGTGGAGAAAAGTCAGAAAAGTCAAAGTTTGCATTGGGCATGTAGCACAAGGTGCACATCGTTTCGATATTCCGAACCCAAGGCTTGGCCAAAGGTTTGTGAAATATTGAAAAGGATAATTGACATATCCCCGTAGCGACAACCATTTGGATATGGAAGTAACGAAGGAATTAAAGAAAGGGCAAGGCTCTGACTTTAAAAATGTTTGTCAAAGTTATATTCACTACTAGTATTGAAATTAGATTTTAAATACTTAGTGTGGTACATAACCGTATATGTATTGACGTTCAGAATCCGCTGTGAGCTGGATACTGGCTTCAAGCCGAGATTTATCTGCGAATTGGAAACGGGACGAAAGTCGCTGTTTCGACCGTAGATACCTAAATTTAGGAACTACCATTTGGGTATGTACTTAAATTAGGAAATGTTATAATGTAACTAGTTTGACTAGAGACATTATCTCTATATCAGTGTTTAATCCGATGCGGATAAAACCTTTATATTCTAGAATACTAAAGTGTTTCATTATATAAAGTTGATACTAAGATAAATACATTGGATGTAAATAACAGAATTTATATTTTGAATATAATAAAATCTCAAAAACATATAAAATGACAAATAAATAGCTCAAATTGATTTGATCAATAGAGACTTATTTGTGGCATTGTTGTCTGGGACACAATTAACAAGACTCGTATATCCACACTTTTGAAGAGTGGGTGCTAGGACTGATTTGACTATTCAAATAAGGTCTACGAATCTAGTTTATTAAACAAGACTCGTATATCCACACTTTTGAAGAGTGGATACTAGGACTGATTTGACTATTCAAATAAGGTCTACGAATCTAGTTTATAGGTTAAATACCTAAAATACTATTTACTTGGTAATAGTAAAAGGGCCACCGATCTGTTAGCCCTATTCATGGTGAAGTAAGTGGGCCCATATCTAGCTAGGCTAGATGTGAACATGAATATTTCGTGACCTTAACGGATGTGACATCACGTTGTGGTTATGTGTTTCTTTTGAAGAACACAGATCGGAAACTTTAGAGTTTCGACACGAAGTAGACAAACAGATCGGCTGTAGTATTATGCCGCTACGGTAAGACCGTATTGGTAAATACTTAAGCGGTAAGTTTCATATGTACATGAAAGAGTACGGTAGTCTTTCATATGAGGACTCCTCCCGAGACACGTCAATTGATGATGTGTCAGAACTAAAAACCAAGTTTTGTTGGACATGATTAGGTTTTTCGCGAGTCGCTCTGAGCTACTATTTCCTTCTACAGGATATGTATTAACAGTGCAAAACTTATTTAGAATAAGGTTCCATATAAATCTGTTTGACAGATATCATATAGGATATGAACAGGGAAGAAACGAGGTTTCTCATTCCTGATAATTTGGGTATGCCAGGCATAGCGTTTGGATGATACCAAACTAAGGACCCAAATTGGATAAGTGCCAATATAGGTTATCCTAAGGGAAACCTTAAGTATAGTACTTATAAATCTCACATGAGAACAATGTGATTGTTGCTCACCATGCGGTTTTTCCTGAGAGGAATACCGATATGCAGTGGTCAGTGGGAGGATAGTGATACTCGATGAAAATCTAGTAGTAACACTGTTCAAGGCACGAAGTCCTTAATGGAACACAAATAGTTCATCTATGATGAAACTATACCATTAATCTTCAAATACACAAGAACTTCGTAAATCAGATAGAGTCAGAAAACAACCTAGGGTACGGGTTTCTGATCTCACCCCATAAAGATGTCAATCTTATGGAGGAGTACCATCCGACTACGTTATGAGGAAGTGATACGAGGTATCGACTCCCTGTTATGGCAATGTGCCATGAGTCCGAAATGGATTCCATGTATAACAACTATGTTTGGATACTAGTTGTTGTACCACAAGGCGTTGTGCCTATGGTACATTAAACGTCTTCAAGGAAGACATACATGGAAGGCAACAAACCAACGTACAAAGCTAGGCTTTTGACGAAAAAGGTATCGTTATCAACATTGTGTTAATAACGGTTCAACCTTTTACCTGTTGCCATGGTAAATCCATTTTGAAGATGCTTGAAAATAACTGTATATTTCATTTATGAAATGTGCCAGTTATAAATCAAAATCGCTTTCCTGAAAAGGAAACCTTTTGGAGGATGTTTACAACATCCTGACGATTTTGTATAACCGACAAACAAGGTTTGCGGGTTATTCGATCCATGTTTGGATCAATGCAAGCATAAGGTTCTTGGAACTGTCGTTTTGAAATAATCATAATGGTTTATGATTTGACTCAAAACGAAATAATTCTTGTGTATATAAGGAGGTTAGTAGGAGAGCGCACTGACAGTGAAATTCCCATATTCCCATATAGCTATTGGTGGTGAAAGCTTGGCTTTCATAAATATTCTTTCATAGAAATTCTCCGTAGAATTCTGGGGGTAACAACCTTTATTCAAGGAATAAAGATCTACTGGGCTAGATTTGGAGTTGTTAACACTCTCTGGGAAATTGTACATTTAAAATGTACTTGTATTGGTGTTCATACGCTTGAGCATATGGAGTCACAATCGTGTCAAACCAAGTGATAGTCACTGGATTGAAGATTAAGAACATCTGTTAGTATCTGAGAGAACTAAAGATGTTGTCTTAAACTATGGAGATGGAGAACTTGAAGTGACTGGGATCACTACTGCAAAGTTTCCAAACAATTAAAATACTACGGTACTATAAAGTTTGAATAACAGGGACAGTGAGCTGGAAATATTCCGAGCAAGATAACTGTTGCCGAATAAACAACAAATGCGGATTATTGCTGCAGCTGAGGCAGCAATAGAAGACCATCTGGGTCGAAAATAAATCTAATAAGATTAGATAAAGTTCTGTTAGCAACTGAGCTAGGCGTCAGCATAGGCTAAGGAATTAAAGGTCTCATCGACGATCCAGATATATACTTCTATATCATCTGATTCGTTGGATCATACATCGTGGCGATGTGATGATCGTGTAAATCGCGTCAGACGATAATTAAGCAAATCCGCTGACGAAAACCTTTCCTCAGTAATTTGAGCGAACCGTACATAGTTCAGGTGTGGGACACTTGAGTGACTGGCTATGTGCCAAGTGGGAGTGATGTCAAGACGGAAGTATCACTTCAGTCATATGGAGATGATGATCGCGTAGGGATATAGAACTGGTTCTCTAAAGGGTTGCAACCATCAGCATAATATGACTTGGTCATGATTATCCGATAATAAATAGACTAGTTGCTCATAATCCGATATATGCTTCGTACGGGGCAGACACTGTACCAGCCTCATGCCTTGCATGTGATCATCCGATACTGGATCGAAATACGCAATTTACTGCCAACATATCCGGGGATCTCATGGGTCGCTTCCCGAAGATTCACCGATGACGTATGACTCGCACTTTTATTAATATGGGATTAATTAGATGAGAGAGAAAATTAATCTGGGATTAATTACGGAGATATTTTATCTGGGATAAAATATCGTTTAAAGATAGATAACGATTAATTTGGAATTAATCGATTAATTAATATATTCGATATATTAAACGAAATTGGATTTGGACACGGAATTAAAATTAGATTTTAATTCGGGCGAACAAGTTAATTTAGAATTAATTCGTTAGCGACGTGAATAGTGATTTCGCTAGGCATAATCATTTAATTGCGTCGCAACAGAAAATTCGTTAATTTGAATTAGCGAACCCGAGCCCGGGATTGTTTGCGAACGCATTCGTATTTCGAATTCGAGTGCGGCACGCAAGTCAAATCAAGCGTCAAATCATTAGTCGCATCAAGCGTCAAATCATTAGTCACTTTGAGCAATGTGACAACTTGTCACTTGATTTGATTGAGTGATGTGACTTGATGGTGGTAGTTGGCAAGCATTTATTGGCTTGACTTTTGTATTTGGTAAATCAATTTATTTGATTTTTTGAAAATAGAAAATGGCGTATTAGATACACAAAATTGAATTACCAAAAACACATCCATCATTATCTCTCTCTTCTTACACACGGTTTGGAGCCAAACTTCTTCTTCTCTCTCACCGCCCAACAAGGGCCATTTTTCTTCTGGTTTTCCGAGAGCCAAGGAGGAAAAAGGGAAGCAAAGTGTGATGTTTTTGTGGCAAAAACATCAAGAGCTAGCACTCCGAGATACATACGAAGGTGATAGGGAAGTCCACTGATGAGCTTGGAATCACCACGACAAAGCTTGGAGCTTCAAAGATGATCCAAAGCCGAAAATGTAGGAGCCATGACAGTGAACTGCCGTGACCATGACAGAGGACAGAAATCGATTTTTGTTCGTCGCTACTTCGCTCAATCGATCGATGTGAGTATTTTGCAACTTCCTTGATTGTATTCAAACTTATTTATTGCTTGTTATTCGATCCTCGGGACCGTAGAACTCCAACAGGCAGAACTGATACTAGTAATGATATGGGCATCGCCCCCAGAGTGCCATACCCGGTAAGACTAATACCGATAATGATGTGGGCCTCGCCCTCGGGACTCATCCCCAAAAATGATACTGATACGGGCCTCGCCCCCGGGACTTGTCTCCAATATTGATACTGATGATGATATGGGCCTCAACCCGTGCTCCATTTCTGGAGTGCCATTTTCGGAAAGCTAAACCTCATTTCTGAGGCGTCGCTGATGTAATAGTGGTCCATTTCCGAACCATGCTCCATTTTTGGATTCTGCTCCATTCTCGGATTCTACTCCATTCTCGGATTGTTCATTCTCGAACCTTGTTCCATTCTTGGATTGCCATTCTCGGCTTGTTCATTCTTGAACTCTGCTCCATTCTCGGATTGCTCCATTCTCGGATTCTGCTACATTCTCGGATTGTTCATTCTCGAACCTTGTTCCATTCTTGGATTGCCATTCTCGGCTTGTTCATTCTCGAACCTTGTTCATTCTCGAACGTTTTACATAGACATGGAGTTCACTCCTTCATGCGAGAAGTAGATGAGTATCTTTCTTAATGGTTGATTTGGTACTTGAACGATTTGAGCGCTCAAGTCTTTCTATTACGAACAAAAAGATTAATATTCATAATAGTTATAAATAAATCGTTCATTAGAGAATCAATGGTACTTAAGGTAAAAATAATTAGAGGGGTATAACAGACATTATGACCCGGATCTAATTACAAGATACTCGTGAAGGATCAATTCGTATGTAATGACTATATCGATGGACAACGACTTAGTTCGACTTATTAATATTCATCTGCGGCAACGAGAGTGCAACTTTAGGTTTTTAGTTGAATAACCCGAAGTTAATAATCGGAATATCTAATTAAGAGCTTAATTAATATTTCGAGATTATTGGAGCTCGGAACCGTGGGTCCATTTGGTCCCCGTGCTAGCTTGATTTACTATAGCGGATTTAATATAATTGGATAGTCTAATTATATACTCACAAAAGAATAAATATTATTAATATGATTAATAATATTAATTATGTCACACTTGAAACTATACATTAAAAGTTAATGTATGGTATTAATAATTATATGATAATTATTAATATAAAATATTGAATTATATATATGATATAATTTAATAAGGCTAAGATTGTAATTTCTATATTATGGGTTTTGGAAACCCTTTAATTTAATTTTGGAAGTAATGACTTTCAAAATATTAATCATATATTTAATTTGTAACATATATTGACTTTATGGAAAGAAAATAATATTGTTACAAAATTAATGAAGAAATAAAGGGCATGGCCGAATTCCTTGATGTATAAGGAATAGGATTTGTTTATTTTGGAAACAAAATTTAATCAAAAATCCTAGCCTTGGCCGAATTCCTTGGTGTATAAGGAATAGGATTTGTTTATTTTGGAAAAAAAATTTAATCCAAAAATCCTAGCCTTGGCCGAATTCTACCTTAGGGAGGGGATTGGTTGTTTTGTTTGAGTGAAACAAAATTGACCTAAGTATAAAAGGAAAACTTGATTTTCTTTTGATTAGTGCTCTCATTCCAAACCCTAGCCACCTTCTTCTTCTTCACAATTCTCTCAAAAGTTGAGAAACAATTTTGAAGAACAAGAATTAGAAAAATATTATTAGTGTGTGATTTAATCTCTAAAATGTTTAGGGATTTGTTGTGTGTGTAGCCCACACTACTTTCCGTTGGTAACGATTCATAGCTCGGAAGATCTTGTGGCATTGAACAAATCATCTTCTTCTTTTTTTGTAAGTCACAGCATTGAGGAACAATAATACCTCATTGCCGCACTTCACTTGTTACAATCGGGGCTCGGTTTTGATTTGTTTTAATTCGGGTTTTGGGAAACACCTTGGGGACTTTTTGGGCTGATTTAGGATTGTTTTGGACTGGAAAAATCAGACCTAAAATGCTACAGCAGGTCACGCAAATCAGGTGTTGGTTTGGGTGCAGTTCGCGTGTGTAAGGTGTTAAAACAGTCCAATAATTCACTGCAGTTCGGGGGCTGTTCGGGGATGTTTCACGCGCATTCCTGAGATGAGGTGTCTGAAAAGAAGAAAAACTTCAGTATAAGTGCTAGTTCCATTCGGCTTTAAGGAAAGGAAGAAATAAAAAAATTTCAAGGTCGATCCGTGTGCTAATCGCTTCCACTGCGCGAGGAAAGCGTTTCCTACAATTGGCATCAAGAGCGAGGTTGAAAAGTGTTCTTAACCCTTCACTTTTTCATTTAAAGTTTTGTTTTTAATATATTTATATGAGTTATAAATATGATATGCATGTTAAGATGAGTGGGCACATTGTGATATTCATATGATGAATGGTTTTGTTATTTCATGTGATGAATGGATTTTGCATTGGTCGTAAATTTTCCGGCTCTTATTTTTGTAGGTGGTTTTGTTTTTCGGATGTAAGGCCATAAGGCCATTGTTTACATTTGTTGTAATTTTAATTTTCAATGTAAAGTTTCAATTTTTGTAATTTGGAGCACCGAAGTCGCAAAGGGAGCCAACACCACTTTGGAACGGGATTTGAAGACCAAGGAATGCCTTGGTGAATCTCTTGTACTAATTAGATTAGTATAGAAAAAATAAGAGCCCAGTCAATGCAAAATAATTTTTTTTTTGTTATATGTATGTTTATTTCGAATTGTTTGAATAACATGTCATATAGCTTAGGGTGCCCACTCATGCATTTTACTTGCCATAACATGTCATATATGCATTATCATTATAGACATAAAATTATGATTTTATGTAATTTAAAATGTTTAAGTTAGAAAATGATATGCATGAAAATCAATTAATTAGATTAATTGGATTTATGTTTAAAATTTGAATCTAATATATTGGGCTTAATTAGTGCATAATAAATTCCATTGGTATATAGGATGGAAACTCGGACATAAATTCCATAGCCGATTCCGAATGGACGGTAATATGGTCTGCACTCGGGATACAATCCACGTACCATTGGATTTTATGACGCACTAAGATTTATTAAAATGTTTAATTAGAATTTTTGACCATTTAGAATTCCATGATTTTAGACCCTTAAATGCTTAGTATTTTAAGAGTTAAAATATTATAGCTCACTTATACCACTCTAATTAAATTAGTTTAATAGAGTAAATCTGTTAGTAGAGACTAATGATATATTAGTGACACAATTTTAATAGTTAAAATTGATTAGCTCATTTATGACATACTAGTGTAAATAATAATTATGCTTTAGCCGCCATAAGTTTATCCACACTAGTTAAAATAAAATATTAGATATTTTAGATAGAAACCTTAATTTTTAAAATAGTGAGTGGGAGAGGGATATACAGCAGTATATCCCGCAATCTTCGTTGTTAGTCCAAAAATGTGAGATTCAAAATGCGCCTCGAGACGGCTTTGTTTTCGTCCCCCTACGGATGGTGTCCATTTTGGGTCAATATCAGGTTTGGGTTCCGAGAGGATAGGGATTCTAGATGTATCTTGTGAACTGACCTACCCTACGACGGCACTTCACTCGTTAAGTGAAAGAATCCCAAAATGACGGGTTACACTCACAAGGGAGTAATTAACTGTTAATGAAATTCCTTGATCAAATAAAATGGTAGTTGTTTAATATAGGAATAAGAGTTATTCACGCATATATTAAATTGACTGAGATTGTCTCGATCTATCATGTGAGTACTTGACCTACCCTACGGCGGCACTTACTTATGGGATGATAGATTTCCGTGGCATAGTAATTCTCTTAGGTTTCTAATTCATTACTCATGGTTCATGCATCATGTTTAATTTTATGCCAAAATTCTTTGATTATTTTAATATGCGATGAATGAATGTTAAATGCATGTTTATTTTATTTTTCAGCCATGATTTCTCCAATTATTTCCATACTCTCAAACGATAAATTAACCGGGGAAAACTATGTTAAGTGGAAAAGTAACATGAACGCTATCCTGGTTTGTGAAGACCTAAAGTTTGCCCTGACGGAGGAACGTCCTCCCGAGCCGGCCAGAAATGCTGGCCAAGTTATACGCGATACCTACCAAAAATGGGTCGCAACAAATGAGAAAGCCCGCTGCTACTTGCTAGCAGGGATGTCTGAGGTTTTTGCTGCAAAGCATGAACCTATGGCTCTAGCATCTCAGATGATAGAGTCATTGTAGGGCATGTTTGGGCAGTCTTCGGAGAGTCAACGCCATGAGGCCATGGTCTCAGCAATGACTGCTAGGATGAAGGATAGGACATCAGTCCGAGAGCACGTCTTAAGGATGATGACTTATCTCAACACTGTTGAAACCCATGGGGCTTGTATTGAGGAGCGTAGCCAGGTGACCATGATTATGGAAACTCTTCCGAAGAGTTTTCTGCAATTTAAAAGCAACTATGTTATGAACAAGTTGTCTTTTACTTTGACCCAACTGCTTAATGAGCTCACCCATTACGAGTCCATGTTTGTGGATCCTCGTAAGTCCAGTGCAGAGGCAAATGTTGCCGAGTCTTCTAAATCTGCAAAGAAGAAGAAGAAAAGCACTGGAAAGGCTAAGGGAAAGCCCATGAAAAAAAGAACAAGAAAGGCTCCAGGGATGCCAAGCCCAAAGGAAAATGTTTTCACTGCAACAAGAATGGGCATTGGAAAAGGAACTGTCCTAAATACCTTGTTGAGCTGAAGGAGAAAAAGGAAACAACTACTTGATTCATGGAGGGACCTTGCTGAAAGTGATTACACCATGAGGGTCGGGACAGGGGATTCCGTTTCAGCAAGAGCAGTGGGAGTTTTTCCAGTTTAAATTTGATTAATAATAGTTATTTAAATTTGAACAATGTGTTATTCATTCCTGGTTTTCACAAGAATCTGATTTCTGTTTCTAGACTATTGGATGATGGTTATTCAGTTTCTTTTAATAGCAATTTGGTTATTATTGGTAGAAATGGATTAACTATATGTACAGGAAACTCAGAAAATAACTTGTATGTGTTAAAATCGTTAACACATAGGTCACTGTTCAATACTGAAATGTTTAAGGTTGAAAAACCTAAAACAAAACGGCCAAAGATTTCTCACGATGACACATATCTATGGCATCTTAGACTTGGTCACATCAACCTTGACCGGATAAATAGATTGATAAAGAACGGAGCCTTAAACCAGTTAAAGCTTGGGACTTTACTAGTTTGTGAATCCTGTTTAGAAGGAAGGAAAAATGACCAAGAGACCTTTTACTGGAAAAGGTATAAGAGCCAGTCAACCACTAGAGCTAATACATTCGAAGTTGCGGACCGATGAATGTAAAAGCCCGAGGTGGTTATGAATACTTCGTCACATTCATTGACGATTATTCAAGATATGGGTATGTCTACCTAATGCATCACAAATCAATACCTTTGAAAAGTTCAAGGAGTATCGTGCTGAGGTTGAGAACCAATTAGGTAAGACAATCAAAACTCTACGATCAGATCGTGGAGGGGAATACCTCGACAGAGATTTCGAGGAATTCTTAGTTGAGCATGAAATTGTTGGTTACTATAATTAGTCCCAAGGAAAATTAAGCAATAGAAATACAATAATCATAATGCAAAGCTTGAAGGATGGCGGAAACATACTTACAAGCTATGTGACGAAAATGGTGATGAGGATCCTTGAGCCTCCAAGGATGAAGTTTCGGCCAAGCAAGAAGATGGAGAGAAGCTTCAAATCTTTGAGTATTCCAAGCTCCAAATGCGTTTCCCTATCACCTCTTTTGTTCCTTGCTTGTGCTAGCAAAAATGGAGAATGAGAAAAATTTTCTGCCTTTGTTTATGCAGCTCACGGCGTGAGCAAGAGAGAAAGAAGAGGAGAGTGTTTCACTTTTAATTTTTGTTCCCTTTGCATCCCAAAACCGTGAGACACAAAAGAAATGAAAAGTGATATGATATCTAATACAAAAGAATTTTTTAATGCAAAAAATCCTTCAAAACCGTGCATGGCTTTCCCTCCAAAATGAAATCCATCATTTGCCATCATTACCACACACTTGAGATTAGAGACAATGTATCATCCCTCAAAGGTGACTAGATACATCCACCATCTATTCGTATTAAGTAATGAGATATCGCGATGTGATTTGCGGATATCACTCGATTCAAAATACGAATGTGTCCGCAAGCACTTTCGGGCTCGGTTTCGTTAATTCCGAATTAACGAATTTCCGTCGCGACATGAATTAAATAATTACGCCTTGCGAAATTACTATTCAGTTCGCTAATGAATTAATTCTAAATTAATTCGTTTGCCCGAATTAAAATCCGATTTTAATTCCGTGTCGAAATCTAATTTCTTTAATAATATATCGAATATATTATTTTATCGATAATTCCAAATTAATCGATCTCTCTCTCTCTCCTAATAAGGCATTTTATCCAAGATAAAGTTTCTCCGCAATTAATCCAAGATTAATAAGGTTCGAATCAAACGTCATAGGTGAATCTTCAGGAAGCGACCCAAGAGATCTCCGGATATGTTGGCAGTAAATACGGTCTTTGGATAATCCAAACACGTACGTACCTCGTACTACGTCTTTACCGATTCACAATACAAGGTTGGCTTCTAGCAAAGCGCATGCCTACCAAATTCTCCAGAAATTTCTTACTGGAATATAAGATCTTTATCAAGCGTAGTATACCGCAGTATCGCGTATATCGATCCAGTACGGACGATCACATGTTAGGCCTGGGGCTGGAGATGTGTCTGCCCCGTACGAAACATATATCGGATATCAAACAACTAGTCTCTTTAAATCGGACAATCCTGACCTGGTCATATTGTCCCGACGGTTGCAACCTTTTATAGAGGACTAGTTATGTATCCTGCGTGATCATCATCTCCATATGTCTGAAGTGATACTTCCATCTTGACATCACATCCAGTACACTACGATTCTCGATAAACCCAGAAGAGGCGTACACAGAACCGTTAAAAGCCCTGAACCACCAAAACCAAAGTTTACCGATTGTCGCAAGTACTAGCGATGTAAGTCTCAGGTTAAGACCATATACACCTACCCTGATGCGGCCTCCCATAGACACGCAGACATACTACCAATGGGATTCTGCGGGGTCTATCCAGAGCGAAGCTGTTTTTCGTACCATTGGTAAAACACAAACCTCCTACCGCACTTGCATAAGTATCCAATACTTAAATATATGAGAACTGTGCTGTTGTGCCATACAACACTCGCACAAGTGCAATACTAGTCTATTCCGCATTATCGATGTCCGATCTCGATAACACTCCGACTAGGGATATTTAATGATTAATCCTTTTATATTGATACTGTCTCATATCATCTCAATACGGAACTAATCATATGGACTTTTGGCCATTAAAAATCAAAGTAATAATTTACAAAACGGCAAAAGGGCAATTTCATTATCGCATAGTT
>SKCR01052581.1:0-17965 GCA_019454045.1 Zanthoxylum bungeanum | reverse complement strand
ATTGGGTTTGACCCACATTTACCAAAGCCCAAGCCTTAATAAATCAATTGAAAGCCCCTCGGACTTTAATTAAAACAAACATTGGATGTAGTTGGGATTTGAGACCCAATTAGATTAGATTTAGAATCTAAGTCTTTAAAGCACATTAAAAGTGTAAAATTTAATTTGGAATTAAATAATTGAATTAGTATTGAATACGAATTAAATTAGATTTAATTAGTAGTTTGATATAATTCGCGAATTCGTACCTTATGTACTTATTCTCAACCGAGTTGGACTCGCGCAAAATCAAACCTTTGTTTGAACATTGGATGATCACTTTAACAAAGACTAATTAATGGATTAGATTGGTTGTATAGCATGTCTTGATTGAATATATATGTATGTGATGAATGAATAGTGTATATCAGATGGATATTAGAAGGGAAAGGGTAATTTTAGAAATTATTGTAATTTAGAATTTATACATTGGACCTGCGGTGTCCAGCCTTATCTCTTTTATCTTTTTATATTCCTTCTCACCTGATTCCCCTCAATGCAACTGAGGTTTCTCTTATTGTATTATGTAATTGGGTAGAAGTAGAATAGTGCTAGCGGGAGAGGAAATGGAGATTGATTTGTTCTAGGAACAAGTTGTGTTATATATCCATCCGCATATCACTATTAATTTACTTTACGCGCTTTATGATGTTTTAGAAGCATGCTTAAGGTGTGTATGCTGATGAGACCTAACAAAGATAATAAATCTGTTGCCAATTACGCAAAAATCCCTCAATCTATATTAAGCGATTATCCTTCCATTGAATGATTCTTGTTCAAGATCCAATTGGCATTGGTTTGTTGGCCAAAGTCAAGACCTTGTCAATTAGGATGTACTGAATCATGAGAGTTTTGTTCCACATCGATGTCTTGTCCAAGTTGTGATTTGTTGGCCAAAGTCAAGATCACTTCTTGTCCAACGACATTGATTACGAAACTATCCTTGTCAATGGGTCCCGCTTAAATGGAATCATTAGGTTTGTTGTGCCAAAGCCAAGGCCTAGATGATTCGGAGGATATGGTTAGAAAATGTATTAGATACATTGGCATATGCCCATATGTTTAGGACTTGGATGTCCACCTGACCGGATCTAGGAATTGGATTGGATCCAATTGATCTGTGAGATCTACCTAGTTGAATATCATACAGCTTGTTGGCCAAAGTCAAGGTTTGTGTGTTATTTAACGGGATCCTAGCCCACTAGGAAATAGGATTTCCCGAGTTCTCAACAGAGGGTTAGAGACTTGATAAAAATAGTGGGAGGCTAGTATTGAATTTGTAATTTCGTTCAGATACTTAGCCTTACGCGTCTTACCAATTTATTTCGTTTTATTAATAAAATTAGTTGGACTAATTCATTGTTATTTTTTCTTGTAACAGTTAGACTGTACCATTTTATCGTTAACTAGATAGTTGGACTATCGTAGTTGAGATGACTAGCAAGGTAAGTGTCGGGACATCATCATGGGTGATAATGTCTTTAAGGGCACAAACTTCGCTGATTGGGAAATGAACCTAAGGATAGTCCTTGGGGCTGAGAGGCTGTTGTACACTATACAAACACCTCTCCCGCCTAAGCCCACTGACCCACTTGAGCTGGAGTTATTGAAAACTCACAGCAGTGATTGTGACACAGCTCAGGCTATTATGTTAGCTTCGATGACTCAGCACTTTCGTCGCCAAAATAGGGACTTGGATCCTTATAATATGATGGCTAGACTGCGAGATCTCCACCGTTCCAATAAGCGGATGGAGAGATATGAGTTGGTGAAGAAACTCTTCCGCGCCAAAATGACTGAAGGCGCATCAGTTGAGGCCCACGGGGCTCAAATGATCGCCGATATTGATGAGTTGGCCAATATGGAATAGTCTTGAGGCTGAGCTGACCATAGATATGATCTTGCAGTCACTTCCTGATACTTGGAAACAAATCATAATCAACTACAAGTTGATGGATACAGATGACACTCTTGGAGAGTTGTTATCCAATTTGAAGGAGCTGAAAAAAGAACTCCAAAAAGGGGGCAAGCGCGAGGCGCACTTTGCATCGACCTCTCAGAGGCCAAAGGCTGGGCCCAAAGCTATTGGAGGGGTGAGGAAGAAGAAACATAAGAAAAAGGGTAAAGGCAAGTTGACAAAAGCTTCTGGGAAGCCAAAGGACAAAGTCTCAAGATGTCTGCCTCAAATGCGGCAAGAAGGGTCACTGGAAACGTGACTGCCGAATGGGCAAGGGACACAAGGAGGATATCAAGGCAGGCAAGGCACTAGCCTCTGGTATGTTTGTTATTGAGATAAATATGACTACTTCTAGTTTTAAAAATTGGATTTTTGATTCGGTTGTGCTGCTCATATATGTACTGATTTGCAGGATCTGCAGAATAGCAGGATGCTGACTTCAGGGGAGATTGACCTACGAGTCGGAACCGGAACTCATTGCTGTTTTGGCTTGTAGGGACTTTTGTTTTGGAATTGCCCTCGGGGCATGCTTAACTTTTGAACTGTTATTATATACCTAGTTTGACTAGGAATATATATCTGTATTTTTGTTAAACCCAGCATGGGTACACTTGTATTTAGAAACACTTGGTGTTATTTATATAAAAATGATGCAGAAATTTGCACTGCTGTTGCAAACAATGGCCTTTATATTTTGAATATAAATGAATCTCCTAAACATAAAATAACAAACAAAAGGCTCAAAAGTAGTAATAAGTAAAAGATGAAGCTTACATGTGGCATTCTGTCTAGGACACATTAACAAGACTCGCATATCCACACTTTCCAAGAGTGGGTACTTGGACGGATTTGATCTTAATTCATTGATGTCTGCGAATCTTGTTTTTTAGGCAAAATGCCTAAATCACATTTTAGTGGTAAAGGTGAACGTGCCACAGAACTGTTAGCCCTCGTCATAGCGACGTATATGTGGGCCCAAGTTCAGCCAGGCTAGAGGTGGATATCATTACTTCGTAACCTTACGGATGATGCTTGATGCATCTCGTTATGGTTATGTGTATTAATGAGACACAAGTCGGCCCTTTTGAAAAATTCAAAGAGTTCGACAACGAAGTAGAAAACACAACAGGCAAAAGAGTATTAAAAAACATTGCGGTCGGACCGTTGGTGGAATACTTACAGTTATGAGTTTCAAGATTACTTTAAGAAAATTGTATTCTTTCACAGTGGACTCCTCTGGAACACCGCAATTAAACGGTGTCTCTGGAACGGAGAAACCGTAACCTTGTTAGACATGGTTAAGGTCGATGATGAGTCGCCACTGATCTACCTATATCCGTTGGGATACGCTTTTTTTACACGTGCAGAGTACTTATTTTGAATAAGGTTCCGTCAAAGTCTGTTGACAAGACTCCATATGAGATATGGTGTTAGACAGTAATGACCCATAGCGTCACTATTTTGTAAATGATATTGTATTATTGTACAAAATTAACTATGTAGTAATGAAATTGCCTTTTACCGTTTTGTAATTTATTTACTTTGATATATAAATGGTAAAAGTCCCTATGATTAGTTCCGGATTGTGATGATATGAGACAGTATCAATCCATAAGGTTTAATCATTAAATATCCCTAGTCGTAGTATTATCGAGATTGGACATCGATAATGCGGAATAGACTAGTACTGCACTTGTGCATGTTGTGAGGGCACACGGCATAGTTCTCATATATTAAGTATTGGATACTTATGCAAGTGCGGTAGGAGGTTGTGTTTTACCGATGGTACGGAAAACAGCTTCGCTCTGGATAGACCCCGCGGAGTCCCATTGGTAGTATGTCTGCGTGTCTATGGGAGTCCGCTTCAGGGTAGGTGCATATGATCTTAACCTGAGATTTGCATCGCTAGTACTTACGACAATCGGTAAAATTTAGGTTTGGTGGTCCAGGGCTTTAACGAGTTCTGTGTATACCTCTTCTGGGTTTATCGAGAATCGTAGTGTACTGGGTGTGATGTGATGTCAAGATGGAAGTATCACTTCAGACATATGGAGATGATGATCGCGAGGGATACAGAACTAGTACTCTATAATGGTTGCAACCATCGGGATAATATGACTAGGTCAGGATTATCCGATTCAAAGAGACTGGTTGCTTGATGTCCGATATGTGTATCGTACGGGGCAGACACATATCCAGCCCCAGGCCTTACATGTGATCATCCGATACTGGTTCGATATACACTATACTACGGTATACTACGCCTGTTATAGATCTAATATTCCAGTAAGAATATTTCTAGAGAATTGGGTAGGCATGGCGTTTTGCTAGAAGCTAACCTTGTCTTGTAAATCGGTAAAAACGTAGTACTTGGTACGTACGTGTTCGAATAGTTCGACAACCGGATTTACTGCCAACATATCTAGAGGTCTCTTGGGTCGCTTCCCGAAGATTCACCGATGACGTATGATTCAAACTCGATTAATCTTGGATTAATTACGGAGAGACTTTATCTTGGATAAAGTACTATATAAAGAGAGAGAACGATTAATTTAGAATTAATCGTAAAATTATTATATTCGATATAATAATCGGAATTCGATTTCGACGCGAAATTGAAATTAGATTTTAATTCGGGCAAACGAGTTAATTTAGAATTAATTCGTTAGCGACGTAAATAATAATTTCGCTAGGCGCAATTATTTATTTAAATTCGATTTAATTAACGTCGCGACGTAAGCTCGGTATTTCGGAAATATCGAACCCGAACGCGTGAGTGCACGTGGGCCCACTTTCATTTGGAAACGTGTGGGGCCCACATGACACTTGTCATTATTTGCATTATTTAATCAAGATGTATTGCATGAAGATAGTGTACAAAGCACTCAAAGGTAATGCATGGAAATTGAGTGTTAGACACTCTAAGTCTTTGCATGGTTTGTGTTCATAAGTATATTATTATTTAATATAATTATGACATAAATATAAATTGATTTTTGAGACAAAAATCAAACACTTCTCTCCCTCTCTAATTACCGAAACTGTGACAGTTTCTGGCTCTCCATTTTCAGGTTTGTGGCAAAAGCTTGAAGAATTTGTGTTTGTTTGGAACATAAAAAACACATCTTTGGCTAGCACCATCAAGGGATCATACAAGGTGTTATGGGAAACTCATCTTAGAGCTTGGAAGGATCAATTAAGCTTGGAGCTTCTCTTTTCTGCTTGGCCGAATCCTCACTGCACAAAGGAGAAAGTTTTGCTTCATCACGCATCCCATTTTGTTTTTGTGAGTATTGTTTCCGCCATTACTTCAAATAGTTCATTCTTATATATATATTTTGCTTGTTTTGATCTTGGGACATGGTTATTAGATTTCCAACAATGGTATCATTGAGCCTAAAAATGCATGCAAATATATTAGGATGTTATTTGGGGAAAATTGTTTGAAGCATGATTTGATTGAGTTTGCTTGATTAAATATGCTTAGATGTATGTTAAATGGATTATACATCATCAATTTCATGGAAAATAAATTGGATTAATTTTTCCAACCCCAATGAGGCTTGGCCGAATACATGCAAGCATGTGGACTAGATGATTTTTTAATTTTAAGACATTGGATGACTTGAAATAATATGGAGATGATCATTTGTAACTTGATTGGATTGAAAACGAAATCGGAACCATTAATCACCTTGGCCGAATGCTTGATGATGATTAGGGACTTGATTTTTTGATTAAATAATGTTGGACATGTATTTAAGATAAAAATATGATTAATAGATTAATTTGATATTTTGGGAATATTGATTTAAAGGATTAATCATGAAAATACACTTTAATTAATTAAGTTATAAAATTTGGAATTTTAAAATTTAGTTAATTGGGCTTAAATTGGAATTGGGCCTAAAACTATTATATTTGGTCATAAATGGGCTTGGTTGGGCCAAGTAGATTTGGACCATTTGGATTGGATCCAAAATGGGCCTAAATCACACCATTTAAGTCCAAATGTAATAAATGGGCTTTTATGTTTAATTGGGCCTTATGGGCTTGATATTGTTTTATGGCAAATGAGGGTGATTCCTTATTGGGCTTGGAAATTGGGTTTGACCCACATTGACCAAGGCCCAAGCCTAATGAAATCAATAGAAAGCCCATCGGACTTTAATTAAACGGACATTAGATGTTAGTTGGGCTTTGAGACCCAATAGTACTAGATTTGGAATCTAAGTTATAAAAGCACAATAAAAGTGTATATATTTAATTTAGAATTAAATAAAAGGATTAGTATTGAATACGACTTAAATTGGATTTAACGAGTAGTTCGATATAATTCGTGAATTCATACCATATGTATTTATTCTCAAAACGAGTTGGACTCGCGCAAATGCAAACAATTGTTTGAACATTGTATTGTCACCTAATTAAAGACTAATTAATTGGATTTGATTGGTTGTATAACATGCCTTGAATGAATGAATGAATGTGGATGTGTTGTATGAATAGTGTATATCGGATGGATATTAGAAGGGAAGGGTAATTTTAGAAATTATTGTAAATTTGGAATTTATAAATTGGACCTGCGTGTCCAGCCTTATCTCTTTATCTCTTTGTATTCTCTTCTCACCTAATTCCCCTCAATGTAAATGAGGTTTCTCTTATTGTATTATGTAATTGGGTAGAAGTAGAATATAGTGCTAGCGGGGAGAGGAAAGGGAGTGATTTGTTCTAGGAACAAGTTGTTTATATATCCATCCGCATATCACTATTACTTTACTTTACGCGCTTTATGATGTTTTAGAAGCATGCTTAAGGGTGTGTATGATGATGAGACCTAACAAAGATAAATTAATTGGTTGCCAATTACGCGAAAAATCCCTCAAACAATATTAAGCGATTTTCCTTCCGTTGAATGATTCTTTCTCAAGATCCGAAATTGGCATTGGTTTTTTGGCCAAAGTCAAGACCTTTGTCAATTGAGGATGTGTTTGAATCATGAGAGTTTTGTTCCACATCGGTGTCCTGTCCAAGTTGTGATTTGTTGGCCAAAGTCAAGATCACTTCTTGTCCATCGACATTGATTACGAAACTTTCCTTGTCAATGGGTCCCGCTTAACTGGAATCATTAGGTTTGTTGTGCCAAAGCCAAGGCTTAGTTGATTCAGAGGAAATGGTTAGGAAAATGTATTGGATACATTGACGTATGTATTAGATATATATGTTTTGGACTTGGATGTCCACCTACCGGATCTAGGAATTGGATGGGATCCAATTGATCTTCGAGATCTACCTAGTTAAATATCATACAACTTGTTGGCCAAAGTCAAGGTTGTGTGTTATTTAACGGGATCCTAGCCCACTAGGAAATTGGATTTCCCGAGTACTCAACAGAGGGTTAGAGACTTGTAGAAAATAGTGGGAGGCTAGTATTGAGTTTGCAATTTCATTCAGATACTTAGCTTTACGCGCTTACAAAATTTATTTCGTCATTTTTTTAACATTAGTTGGACTAATAAAATGTTATTTTTTTTTTGTAACAGTTTGACTGTACCCATTTTATCGTTAACTAGATAGTTGGACTATCGTAGTTAAGATGGCAACAAGGGAAATGTCCGTGACATCATCATGGGTGACAATGTGTCAAGGGACAAACTTCGCTGATTGGGAAATGAACCTAAGGATAGTCCTTGGGGCGGAGAGGATACTGTATACGATACAAAGACCTCTCGGGCCTAAGCCCACTGAGCCACTTGAGCTGGAGTTATGGAAAACTCACAGTGATGATTGTGACACGGCTCAGTCGATCATGCTTGCTTCAATGACTCAACACTTTCGTCGCCAAAATAGGGACTTGGATCCTTATAATATGATGGCAAGATTGCAAGATCTTCACCGCACTAATAAGCGGATGGCGAGGTACGAGTTAGTGAAGAAGAAAATCTTCGCTCCCGTATGACTGATGGTAGTTCTGTTGAGGTCCATGGGACTCAAATGATAGCCGATATTGATGAACTGGTTAATATGGGTATAGTCTTGGAGTCTGAGCTGGCTATAGATGTACTTCTACAGTCACTACCCGATACTTGGAAACAGATTGTCATCAACTACAAACTGATGAATTCGGATGACACTCTTGGAGAGTTGTTGTCAATTCTCAAGGAGTCAGAGAAAGAACTTCTGAAAGGCAACAAGCGCGAGGCGCACTTTGCAACAACATCTCAAACGCCGAAAGCTGGGCTCAAGGCAACTGGGGGTGTTAAGAAGAAAAAGCATAAGAACAAAGGCAAGGCCAAGTCAACAAAGGCTTCTGGGAAGCCAAGGGACAAGTCTCAAGATGTTTGCCTGAAATGCGGCAAGAGAGGTCACTGGAAGCGTGACTGCCGCATGAACAAGGGACATAAGGAGGACATACAGGCGGGCAAGGCTCCGGCCTCAGGTATGTTTGTTATTGAGATAAATATGACTACTTCCAGTCTTAATAAAAATTGGATTTTTGATTCTGGCTGTGGTTCTCATATTTGTACTGATGTGCAGGATCTGCATGATAGCAGGAGACTGGCTTCGGGGGAGGTAGATCTACGAGTTGGAAATGGAACTTCTGTTGCTGTTTTGGCCGTAGGCACTTTTGTTTTGGAACTGCCCTCGGGGCATGTACTTAAACTAAATGACTGTTATTTTGTTCCTAGTTTAACTAGGAATATTATTTCTGTATCTTTGTTAACCCCAACAGGGTACACTTTTGTATTTAAAAACACCAGGTGTTATTTATATATGAATGATGCAGAAATTTGCAGTGCTGATGCAAATAATGGTCTTTATATTTTGAATATAAATGAATCTCCAAAATGTAAAATAACAAACAAAAGGCTCAAAATGAGTAATCCAAAAGAAGAAACTTATTTGTGGCATTGTCGTCTGGGACACATCAACAAGACTCGCATATCCACACTTTCGAAGAGTGGGTACTTGGACGGATTTGATCCAAATTCATATGACGTCTGCGAATCTTGTTTATTAGGCAAAATGCCTAAATCACCTTTTAGTGGTAAAGGTGAACGCGCCACTGAACTGTTAGCCCTCGTTCATAGTGACGTTTGTGGGCCCATGTCTAGCCAGGCTAGAGGTGGATATCGATACTTCGTAACCTTTACGGATGATGCATCACGTTATGGTTATGTGTATCTAATGATGCACAAGTCGGAAACTTTTGAGAAATTCAAAGAGTTTCGACACGAAGTTGAAAAACAAACAGGCAAGAGTATTAAAACATTACGGTCGGACCGTGGTGGCGAATACTTAAGTAATGAGTTTCAAGATTACTTGAAAGAATATGGTATTCTTTCACAATGGACTCCTCCTGGAACACCACAATTAAATGGTGTGTCTGAACGGAGAAACCGTACCTTGCTTGACATGGTAAGGTCGATGATGAGTCGCACTGAGCTGCCTATATCCTTCTGGGGACATGCATTAGAAAGTGCAATTCTTATTTTGAATAGGGTTCCGTCAAAGTCTGTTGAACAGACTCCGTATGAGATATGGACAGGAAAGAAACCAGGTTTCTCATTCCTGAAGATTTGGGGTTGCTGGGCATACGTCAAACGTTTGGAAGGTACCAAACTTGAACCCAAATCAGATAAATGCCTATTTGTTGGATATCCTAAGGAAACCAAAGGATATTACTTCTATAACCCAAAAGAGAACAAAGTATTTGTTGCTCTACATGCGGTTTTCCTTGAGAAGGAATTCCTAAATGCAGTGTTTAGTGGGAGGAAAGTAGAACTCGATGAAAGTCGTAGTGATACTGTTCCTGGCATTGAATCAAGAACGGAACATGAACAGTCCATCCAGGATGAGACTGAACCACAATCTTCAATTACACAAGGACTACGTAGGTCGGAGAGAGTCAGGGTAATACCTGAGAGGTATGGATTCCTGATCTCACCTCATGTAGATATTAATCTTATTGAGGATACTGAACCGGCTACGTATGAGGAAGCGATACAGGGTATCGAATCCACTTTATGGCAAGAGGCCATGAAGGCCGAAATGGATTCCATGTATACCAACCAAGTTTGGACACTGGTTGATGCACCAGAAGGCGTAAAGCCTATTGGATGCAAATGGGTCTTCAAAAGAAGACAGACATGGATGGCAACGTTCAAACGTACAAAGCTAGGCTCGTAGCGAAGGGGTATCGTCAACAACTTGGAGTTGATTATGACGAAACTTTCTCACCCGTTGCCATGATTAAATCCATTCGGATAATGCTTGCAATAGCTGCATATTACGATTACGAAATATGGCAGATGGACGTTAAAACCGCTTTCCTTAACGGAAACCTGTTGGAGGATGTTTATATGCAACAACCTGACGGTTTTATCGCACCAAGACTTGCAAACAAGGTTTGTAAGTTAAATCGGTCCATTTATGGACTGAAGCAAGCATCGAGGTCATGGAACCAACGTTTTGATGAGGTCATAAAAGAATATGATTTCATTCAAAACGTAGATGATCCTTGTGTATATAAGAAGGTTAGTGGGAGTGCACTGACTTTTATTGTCCTTTATGTCGACGATGTATTGCTTATAGGCAATGACATTCCCATGTTAACGTCGGTGAAAGCTTGGCTTTCATTGAAATTCTCCATGAAAGATCTGGGAGAAGCAGCTTTTATTCTAGGAATAAAGATCTACCGGGATAGATCTAGAAGGCTACTTGGACTCTCCCAGAGTACATATATTGATAAAGTGTTGAAGAGATTCAACATGGATCAGTCCAAGAAGGGACTGTTGCCAACATCACATGGCGTCTTTCTATCTAGGGACATGTGTCCTAAAACACAAGATGAGAGAGACAACATGAGTCGGACTCCGTTCGCCTCGGCAGTCGGATCGATCATGTATGCCATGATATGTACACGACCTGATGTGTCCTATGCTTTGAGCATGTGCAGTCGATATCAGGCCGATCCAGGACAGGATCACTGGATGGCGGTTAAGAATATCCTTAGGTATCTTAAAAGAACTAAGGATGTTTTCTTAATCTATGGAGATGGAGAACTTGAGGTATCTGGGTATACCGATGCAAGTTTCCAAACCGACAGAGACGACTTCAAGTCGCAAACCGGGTACATATTTTGCTTGAATAACGGAGCAGTGAGCTGGAAATCTTCCAAGCAAGATACTGTTGCCGATTCAACAACTGAAGCGGAGTACATTGCAGCAGCTGAAGCAGCAAAAGAGGCAGTTTGGATCCGAAAATTCCTAATTGGATTAGGAGTAGTTCCGTTAGCAGCTGAGCCCGTTCCATTGTATTGTGACAATAGCGGGGCTATAGCACAGGCTAAGGAACCAAGGTCTCATCAACGATCCAAACATGTTCTTCGACGATTCCATCTGATTCGAGAGATCATACATCGTGGCGATGTGAAGATCGAGAAGATCGCATCAGAGGATAATATTGCAGATCCGCTGACGAAGGCTATTCCTCGGGAAAAGTTTGAGCGACATGTACATAGTTCAGGTATTAGATGCTTGAGTGACTGGCTATAGGCCAAGTGGGAGATTGTTAGACAGTAATGACCCATAGCGTCACTATTTTGTAAATGATATTGTATTATTGTACAAAATAACTATGTAGTAATGAAATTGCCTTTTACCGTTTTGTAATTTATTTACTTTGATATATAAATGGTAAAAGTCCCTATGATTAGTTCCGGATTGTGATGATATGAGACAGTATCAATCCATAAAGGTTTAATCATTAAATATCCCTAGTCGTAGTATTATCGAGATTGGACATCGATAATGCGGAATAGACTAGTACTGCACTTGTGCATGTTGTGAGGGCACAACGGCATAGTTCTCATATATTTAAGTATTGGATACTTATGCAAGTGCGGTAGGAGGTTGTGTTTTACCGATGGTACGGAAAACAGCTTCGCTCTGGATAGACCCCGCGGAGTCCCATTGGTAGTATGTCTGCGTGTCTATGGGAGTCCGCTTCAGGGTAGGTGCATATGATCTTAACCTGAGATTTGCATCGCTAGTACTTACGACAATCGGTAAAATTTAGGTTTGGTGGTCCAGGGCTTTAACGAGTTCTGTGTATACCTCTTCTGGGTTTATCGAGAATCGTAGTGTACTGGGTGTGATGTCAAGATGGAAGTATCACTTCAGACATATGGAGATGATGATCGCGAGGGATACAGAACTAGTACTCTATAATGGTTGCAACCATCGGGATAATATGACTAGGTCAGGATTATCCGATTCAAAGAGACTGGTTGCTTGATGTCCGATATGTGTATCGTACGGGGCAGACACATATCCAGCCCCGGCCTTACATGTGATCATCCGATACTGGTTCGATATACACTATACTACGGTATACTACGCCTGTTATAGATCTAATATTCCAGTAAGAATATTTCTAGAGAATTGGGTAGGCATGGCGTTTTGCTAGAAGCTAACCTTGTCTTGTAAATCGGTAAAAACGTAGTACTTGGTACGTACGTGTTCGAATAGTTCGACAACCGGATTTACTGCCAACATATCTAGAGGTCTCTTGGGTCGCTTCCCGAAGATTCACCGATGACGTATGATTCAAACTCGATTAATCTTGGATTAATTACGGAGAGACTTTATCTTGGATAAAGTACTGTAAAAAGAGAGAGAACGATTAATTTAGAATTAATCGTAAAATTATTATATTCGATATAATAATCGGAATTCGATTTCGACGCGAAATTGAAATTAGATTTTAATTCGGGCAAACGAATTAATTTAGAATTAATTCGTTAGCGACGTAAATAATAATTTCGCTAGGCGCAATTATTTATTTAAATTCGATTTAATTAACGTCGCGACGTAAGCTCGGTATTTCGGAAATATCGAACCCGAACGCGTGAGTGCACGTGGGCCCACTTTCATTTGGAAACGTGTGGGGCCCACATGACACTTGTCATTATTTGCATTATTTAATCAAGATGCATTGCATGAAGATAGTGTACAAAGCACTCAAAGGTATGCATGGAAATTGAGTGTTAGACACTCTAAGTCTTTGCATGGTTTGTGTCATAATTTATATTATTATTTAATATAATTATGACATAATATAAATTGATTTTTGAGACAAAAATCAAAACACTTCTCTCCTCTCTAATTACCGAAACTGTGACAGTTTCTCAGCTCTCCATTTTCAGGTTTTTGTTGCAAAAGCTTGAAGAATTTGTGTTTGTTTGGAACATAAAAAACACATCTTTGGCTAGCACCATCAAGGGATCATACAAGGTGTTATGGGAAACTCATCTTAGAGCTTGGAAGGATCAATTAAGCTTGGAGCTTCTCTTTTCTGCTTGGCCGAATCCTCCACTGCACAAAGGAGAAAG
This sequence comes from Zanthoxylum bungeanum, assembly GCA_019454045.1. NCBI lineage: Eukaryota > Viridiplantae > Streptophyta > Magnoliopsida > Sapindales > Rutaceae > Zanthoxylum > Zanthoxylum bungeanum. The sequence continues at coordinate 4,574 of SKCR01052581.1, read as the reverse complement.
TTTTGCTTCATCAACGCATCCACAATCCGTTTTTGTGAGTATTGTTTCCGCCATTACTTCAATTTAGTTCATTCTTATATATATATTTTGCTTGTTTTGATCTTGGGACATGGTTATTAGATTTCCAACAATATGGACAGGGAGGAAACCAGGGTTCTCTTCCTGAAGATTTGGGGATGCTGGGCATATGTTAAACGTTTGGAAGGTACCAAACTAGAACCCCAATCGAAAAATGCCTTTTCGTGGGATACCAAGGAAACCAAAGGATATTACTCTATCACCACAAGAGAACAAAGTATTTGTTGTCTAATGTATTTTTCCTTGAAAAGGAATTCCTAGATGCAGTGGTAAGTGGGAGGAAAGTAGCACTTGATGAAAAATCGTAGTGATACTGTTCCTGGCAATGAATCAACGACGGAACATTGAACAGACCATCCAGGATGAGTCTGTCCACAATCTTCAATACACAAGGACCGCGTAGGTCGGAGAGAGTCAGGACAGTACCTGAGAGGTATGGGTACCTGATCTCGCCTCATGTGGATTATTAATCTTATTGAGGATAATGAACCGTCTACGTATGAGGAAGCAATACAGGATTGATTTGATTTCGCTTTATGGCAAGAAGCCATGAAGTCCGAGATGGATTCCATGTATGCCAACCAAGTTTAGGACACTGGTTGATGCACCAGAAGGTGAAAACCTATTGGATGCAAGATGGATCTTCAAGAAGAAGACCGACATGGATGGCAACGTGCAAAATACAAGGTAGGCTTGTAGCAAAGGGGTATCGTCAACAATATGGTGTTGATTATGACGAAACTTTCTCACCCGTTGCCATGATTAAATCCATTCGGATAATGCTTGCATAGCTGCATATTTCGATTACGAGATATGGCAGATGGACGTTAAAACCGCTTCCTTAACGGAAACCTTTTGGAGGATGTTATATGCAACAGCCTGACGGTTTTTATCGTACTAGACTTGCAAACAAGGTTTGTAGTTAAATCGATCCATTTATGGATTGAAGCAAGCATCACGATCATGGAATCAGCTTTTTGATGAAATCATAAAAGAATATAATTCGTTCAAAACGAAGATGACCCTTGTGTATACAAGAAGGTTAGTGGGAGAGCACTGACTTTTATTGTCCTTATGTCGACGATGTATTGTATAGCAATGACATTCCCATGCTAACGTCGGTGAAAGCTTGGCTTTCATTAAATTCTCCATGAAAGATCTGGGAGAAGCAGCCTTTATTCTGGGAATAAAGATCTACCGAGATAGATCTAGAAAGCTGCTTGGACTCTCCCAGAGTACATATATTGACAAAGTGTTGAAGCGATTCAGCATGGATCAATCCAAGAAGGGATTGAAGCCAATGTTACGTGGTATATCTCTATCTAAGGACATGTGTCCTAAGACACAAGAAGAGAGAGATAACATGAGTCGGATACCGTTCGCCTCGGCAGTCGGATCAATCATGTATGCCATGATATGTACACGACCTGATGTGTCATATGCTTGAGCATGTGCAGTCGCTATCAGGCCGATCCAGGTGAAGGTCACTGGATGGCAGTTAAGAATCTCCTTAAGTATCTTAGACGAACTAAGGATGCTTTCTTAATTTACGGAGAAGGAGAACTTGTGGTATCTGGGTATGCCGATGCAAGTTTCCAAACCGACAAGGACGACTTCAAGTCGCAATCTGGGTACATTTTTTGTTTGAATAACGGGGCGGTGAGCTGGAAATCTTCCAAGCAAGATACTGTTGCCGATTCAACAACTGAAGCGGAGTACATTGCTGCGTCGGAAGCAACAAAGGAGGCAGTTTGGATCCGAAAGTTCCTAATCGGATTAGGAGTAGTTCCATTAGCAGCTGAGCCCGTTCCATTGTATTGTGACAATAACGGGGCTATAGCACAAGCTAAGGAACCAAGGTCTCATCAACGATCCAAGCATGTTCTTCGGCGTTACCATCTGATTCGGGAAATTATACATCGTGGCGATGTAAAGATCGAGAAGGTCGCATCAGATAACAACATTGCAGATCCGCTGACGAAGGCTGTTTATCGGCATGTGTTTGAACGACATATATATAGTTCAGGTATTAGATGCTTGAGTGACTGGCTATAGGCCAAGTGGGAGATTGTTAGACATTATGACCCATAACGTCACTGTTTTGTAAATGATATTGTATTATTGTACAAAATTAACTATGTAATAATAGAATTGCCTTTTGCCGTTTTGTAATTTATTTACTTTGACATATAAATGGCAAAAGTCCATATGATTAGTTCCGTATTGAGATGATATGAGACAGTATCAATACATAAAGGTTTAATCATTAAATATCCCTAGTCGGAGTATTATCGAGATCGGACATCGATAATGCGGAATAGACTAGTATTGTATTTGTGCATGTTGTGAGGGCACAACGGCATAGTTCTCATATATTTAAGTATAGGATACTTATGCAAGTGCGATAGGAGGTTGTGTTTTACCGATGGTACGAAAACAGCTTCGCTCTGGATAGACCCCGCGGAATCCCATTGGTAGTATGTCTGCGTGTCTATGGGAGGCCGCATCAGGGTAGGTGTATATGGTCTTAACCTGAGACTTGCATCGCTAGTACTTGCGACAATCGGTAAACTTTAGTTTTGGTGGTTGGGGCTTTAACCGGTTCTGTGTTCACCACTTCTGGGTTTATCAGGAATCGTAGTGTACTGGGTGTGATGTCAAGATGGAAGTATCACTTCAGACATTGGAGTTGATGATCGCGCAGGACACAGAACTAGTACTCTATAAAAGGTTGCAACCGTCGGGACAATATGACCAGGTCAGGATTGTCCGATTTAAAGAGACTAGTTGTTTGATGTCCGATATATGTTTCGTACGGGGCAGACACACTTCCAGCCCCAGGCCTAACATGTGATCGTTTGATACTGGATCGATGTACGCGATACTACGGTATACTACGCTTGATATAGATCTAATATTCCAGTAAAAATATTTCTGGAGAATTGGGTAGGCATGGCGCTTTGCTAGAAGCCAACCTTGTCTTGTAAATCGGTAAAAACGTAGTACGAGGTACGTACGTGTTTGGATTATCCAACGACCGTATTTACTGCCAACATATCTGGAGATCTCTTGGGTCGCTTCCTGAAGATTCACCTATGATGTTTGATTCGAACTTTATTAATCTTGGATTAATAACGGAGAAACTTTATCTTGGATAAAATGCCTTATTATGAGAGAGAGAGAGATCGATTAATTTGGAATTAATCGATAAAATAATATATTCGATATATTATTAAACGAAATTAGATTTCGACTCGAAATTAAAATTGGATTTTAATTCGGGCAAACGAATTAATTTAGAATTAATTCATTAGCGAACTGAATAGTAATTTCGCAAGGCGTAATTATTTAATTCACGTCGCGACGGAAATTCATTAATTCAGAATTAGCGAAACCGAGCCCGAAAGTGTTTGCGGACACATTCGTATTTTGAATCGAGTGGTATCCGCAAATCGCATCGCGATATCTCATTACTTGATACGAATAGATGATGGATGTATCTAGTCACCTTTAAGGGATGATACATTGTCTCTAATCTCAAAGTAATGTAATGATGGCAAATGATGAATTTTATTTTGGAGGGAAAACCTTTCACGGTTTTTGAAGGGTTTTTGATTAAAAAATTCATTTTGGTATTTGATATCATTATTTTTACTTGCTTTTCATTTTTCCTCTCTCTCACGTTTTTGGTAACAAAAGGGAAAAAGAAAACCAAAAAGGCTAACACTCCTCTCCTTCTTCCTTTGCTCACGCCGTGAGCTTCCAACCAAAGGCAGAAAATTGTTTTTCATTCTCCATTTTTGCTAGCACAAGCAAGGATCAAAAGAGGTGATAGGGAAACCACCTTGGAGCTTGGAACACTTGAAGATTCGCAGCTTCTCTTCATCTTCTTGCTTGGCCGAAACTTCTACCTTGGAGGCTCAAGGATCCTCTTCACCATTTTCGTCACAAAGCTTTGTAAGTATGTTTCCGCCATCCTTCAAGCTTTGCATGTATGTTACTTGTATTTCTATGGCTTAATCTTTCTTTGGGACTAATTATAGAAACCAACAAGTGCGGCCTTAAATCTCATTTTCCCGGTTCACACCGGGTGGCGACTCCATTATTCTCCAGTTTAGTCCCCGTGGCTACTCCGTACTCCCGACCGGGCCGCGAGCCCGGGACAAGCATGCGTCGTCCAGTTCCTGTGTCCCACAGTAAGTCAGGGTCGATCCACATGGAATAGATTTCTTAAAAAAAAAAACAATTCGAGTAAAAATAAAAAGACATGATTTGTTTGAAGTGATTGGAAATTTTAAATTAGATTGTAATAATAAAATAAAATATTGGGGCTAGGGGATCCACTTTTAATATTTCAAATTTATAAATCTTACTTTTTATAATATATAAATTATCATTATTACCCAATTAATTTATTTCAAGAATTAATTATGGCAAAACTTATAAAACTATCCATAAATACAATGATAACATTTGTCTATAAAAAGTCCAGTTAG
>SKCR01052580.1:0-18154 GCA_019454045.1 Zanthoxylum bungeanum | reverse complement strand
ATATCCGGAGATCTCATGGGTCGATTCCTAAAGATTCACCGATGACGTATGACTCGCACTTTAATTAATCTGGGATTAATTCGATGAGAGAGAAAATTAATCTGGGATTAATTACGGAGATATTTTATCTGGGATAAAATATAAATTAAAGAGAGAAAACGATTAATTTGGAATTAATCGGTAAATTAATATATTCGATATATTATAACGAAATTAGATTTCGACGCAGAATTGAATTAGATTTTAATTCGGGCGAATGAATTAATTTAGAATTAATTCGTTAAGCGATGTGAATAGTGATTTCGCTAGGCGTGATCATTTAATTACGACGCAACGGAAAATTCGTTAATTTGGAATTAGCGAACCCGAGCCCGTATTGTTTGCGAGCGCATTCGCATTTCGAATTCGAGTGCGGCACGCAAGTCAAATCAAGCGTCAAATCGCAAGTCACATCAAGCGTCAAATCACATGTCACTTTGATTGATGTGACATTTGAGTGATTGATGTGAGTTGATGTGAGATGAAAGGAAGCATTAAATGCTTTGCTTTTTGAAATTGAAAATGGTAAATGACTTATTTATTTTTTGGAAAATATAAATAAACTTTTACATTTTTTCTTTTTCTATTTCATTTTCTCTCTCTCTTTTTACGGTTTCTTGTGAAAACCCTTTTCCCTCTCTTTTCTTCTTCTTCTCCTCCTTCACGGTTTGGAACCGTTTCATCTCTTCTCAAAATTTCTGGTTTGACCGAATAAAAGCGAAGCAAGGAAGAAGACTTAGTGCTAGCACACCATGAGTGATACAAAGGTGATAGGGAAGTGAGTTCGTGAGCTTGGAAGCTTGAAGCTTGGAGCTTCAATGGTGTCTCCCATGGCCGAACCAGTCACCACCGTGCAGCCCCATGTCGACCACCACACGCGCAGCTCACTGCCGAGCAAGGGAGAGCAGTTCGCACTCCATCTTTATTGCGTCTCTACCGATCAATGTGAGTTATTCCGCACCTCCTTTGATATGTATTCAACTCGTTTATGCATGATTTATGATCCTTGGGACTTGATTGAAACTCAACAATACGGATGTGGCATCGCGTTACGGTTATGTATTTCTTTTGAAGAACACAAATCAGAAACTTTTAAAGTTTCGACACGAAATAGACAAACAGATCGGCTAAAGTATTAAACCGTCACGATGAGACCGTAATGGAAAATACTTAAGCAATAAGTTTCTAAAATACTTGAAAGAGTATAGTATTCTTTCAATGAGGACTCCTCCCGGAACACGTCAACTAACGGTGTGTCCGAACAGGATAAACCGAATCTTGTTGGACATGATAAGGTTAATCATGAGTCGCTCTGAGCTACCTTTCCCTTCAATGGATAAGCATAAACAGTGCATAACTTATTTAGAATAAGGTTCCATTAAAATCTGTTTGACAGATATCATATTAGATATGAACGGGAAAGAAACCGGGTTTCTCATTCCTAAAAATTTGGGTATGCTTGGCATATGTTTGGATGATACCAAACTAAACCCAATTGGTAAATGCCGAATTGTAGGTTATCCTAGGGATACCAAAGTATAGTACTTATAAATCTCACATGAGAACAATGTAATTGTTGCTCACCATGCGTTTTCCTAAGAGGAATACCGATATGCAGTGGTAAGTGGGAGGATAGTAAAACTCGATGAAAATCGGAGTAATACTATTCAAGGCATCGATTCATAATGGAACACAAATAGTTCATCAAGGATGAAACTAAACCATTAATCTTCGAATACACAAGAACCCGTAGTTGGAGAGAGTTAGAAAACAACCTGGGGTATGGGTTCTGATCTCACCTCATAAAGATGTCTATCTTATTGAGGTATACCAACTGACTACGTATGAGGAAGTGATACAAGGTATCGACTCCCTATTTTGGCAAAGTGCCATAAATCCGAAATGGATTCCATGTATATCAACAAGTTTGGACACTAGTTGATGTACCGCAACATTGTGCCTATTGGTACTTATAAGTCTTCAAGGAAGACGTACATGGAAGGTAACATACCAACGTATAAAGCTAGGCTTTTAGTGGAAAGGTATCGTTATCAACATTGTGTTGACTACGATTCAACCTTTTACCTGTTGCCACGGTAAATCCATTTGGATAATGCTTGCTGATGCTGCGTGTTTCATTTATGAAATATGTCAGCTTAACAGGAAAATCGCTTTCCTGAAAAGGAAACCTTTTGGAGGATGTTTAAAAAATCCTGACGGTTTTGTCGTACCAAAACTAGCAAACAAGGTTTGCGGGTTATTCGATCCATGTTTGGATTGAAGCAAGCATTAGGTTCTTGGAATTATCGTTTTGATGTAATCATAATAGTTTATGATTTAATTCAAAATGAAATGATTCTTGTGTATATAAGGAGGTTAGTGGGAGCGCACTGACAATGGCTGTCCTATATAAAATAATGATAATACGTCATTTCTTGGAAATGAAATTCCCATAAAATAACTATCGGCGAAAGCTTGGCTTTCGAAAACTCTCCGTGGAATAGTACATTGAAAAATGTACTCGACCTGGTGTCTCATACGCTTTGAGCATATGGATTCACCAACAGGCCAATCCAAGTGATAGTCACTGGATTGATGTTAAGAACATACTTAGTATCTTAGAGAACAAATTATGCTGTCTTAATCTATGGAGAATGAGAACTTGAAGTGACTGGGATCACTATAGCAAGTTTCATAACCGATAAAATAACTATAAGTCACAAACGGTACTATACAGTTTGAATAACTGAACAGTGAGCTAGAAATCTTCCAAGCAAGATAATGTTACCGTATAAACAAAAAACGCGGGTTATTGCTGCAGCTGAGGCAGCAATAGAAGCCATTTGGGTCGATAACAAATCTAATTAGATTAGATATAGTTCTGTTAGCAGCTGAGTTAGGCGTCAGCACAGGCTAAAGAATTAATGGTCTCATCAACGATCCAGATAAATACTTTGATATTCAACTGATCCGTTTGGATCATACATCGTGGTGATGTGATGATCGAATAAATCACATCAGACGATAATCATGCAAATCCGCTGACGAAAGCCTTTTCTCAGCAGTTTGAGCCAACCGCATATAGTTCGGGTGTCAAACACTCGAGTGATTGGCTATAGGCCAAGTGGGAGATTGTTGGACATTATCACCCATAGCGTCACTATTTGTACAGATCATGGTGTTGTTGTACAAATTAACTATGTGACAAAGGAGATTTCACTCTTATCATTTGTCATTAGATCACCTAGATGTATAAATGATAAGAGGTCCCTGTGATTTGTTCCTGGACGGAGAATGATATGAGACAGTATCAGTCCACGAAGGATAAATCATTAAATATCCCTAGTCAGAGTATTATCGAGATTGGACATCGATAAATATGTAAAAGACTAGTATTACACTTGTGCGCGTTGTGAGGGCACAACGACATAGTTCTCATATATTTGGGTATAGGATACTCATGCAAGTGTAATATGAGGTTGTGTTTTACCGATGGTATGGGAAACAGCTTCGCTCTGGATAGACCCCCTCGGAATTCTATTGGTAGTATGACTATGTGTCTATGGAAGTCCGAAATCAGGGTAGGTGTATTTGGTCTTAACCTGAGACTTGCACCGTTAATACTTGCGACAATCAATATACTTTGGTTGAGGTCATCCAGGGCTTTAACATGTTCTGTGTACGCCACTGCTGGGTATATTGAGAATCGTAGTGTGTTGGGTGTGATGTCAAGACGGAAGTATCACTCCAGTCATAAGGAGATGATGGTCACGTAGGATACGGGACTGGTTCTCTTAAATGCTGCAGCTATCGGGATAAAATGACAAGGTCAGGTTTATCCGATTATAGAGACTAGTCACCAGACATCCGACATGTGCTTTGTACTAGGCAGACATAATTCCAGCCCCAGGCCTACCACGTGATTATCCGATACTGGACAGAAATACGCAATACTACGTATACTACGCCTGATATAGATCCTTTATTCCTGTAAGGATATTTCCGGAGAATTGGGTAGGCATGGCGCTTTGCTAGAGGCCAATATTGTCTTGTAAATCGGTAAAACATAGTACGAGGTACTTACGTGTTTGGATAGTCCGAGGACCGAATTTACTGCCAACATATCCGGGGATCTCATGGGTCGCTTCCCAATGATTCACCGATGACGTATAACTCACACTCTAAATTAATCTGGGATTAATTAGAAGAGAGAGAAAGTTAATCTGGGATTAATTGAGGAGATATTTTATCTGGGATAAAATATCATTAAAGAGAGATGACGGTTAATTTGGAATTAATCGGGAAATTAATATATTTGATATATTAAACGAAATTGGATTTCGACGCAGAATTAAAATTAGATTTTAATTCGGGCGAACGAATTAATTTAGAAATAATTCGTTAGCGATGTGAATAGTGATTTCGCTAGGCGTAATCATTAAATTACGACGCAACGGAAAATTCGTTAATTTGGACTTAGCGAACCCGAGCTCGAGATTATTTGCGAGCGCATTCGAATTTCGAATTCGAGTGCGGCACGTAAAATCAAGCGTCAATTCGCTAGTCGCATCAAGCGTCAATTCACAGTCACTTTGAGTGATGTGACTTGACAACTTGATGGATTGTGTGATGTGAGTGGTTGGGGCTTTAATGGTTTGACTTTTAAAAGCCAAATTCAAGTGAAATGCATTTGAAATTCAAATGTGTGTATTTAATACACAAATTTGACAAACCAAACACATCTCTCTCTCTCCATTCCCTTCTTCTCTCTCACGCCCTTGGGGCCAAAATAGTTTACTGGTTTCATTCAAAACTGTGAGCAGTGGGAAGCCTAGAGTGTGGATTTTATGGAAAAATCACAAGTGTTAGCTCACTTACGAGACATGCGAAGGTGATAGGGAAGTCCACCAATGATCCGAGATTCAATCGACGAAGCTTGGAGCTTGACGAAGGACCCAACAGAGGCCAAACCAGTGAGTTGTTTCAGCTCACTTGCGAACCAGTGGAGAGGCAGAATCTAAATTTTTTGTTGCCTCCGCGTCGCTCAACCGCTCAATGTAAGTATTCCGCAACTTCGTTGATTAGTATTCACACTTGATTCTTGCTTATTATTGATCTTGGGACCTTAATAGAAACCAATAGAATTAGATTTATGCATCTTAGGAATTGAGAAAATGAATTGGATAAAATTTTCCCTAATTCACTATGAATGGATGAAACTACCCTATCATGTATCATGGTGATTTTTTGAAAATTAGACAATTGGATGTGTTGTTGGCATGAAATGTATGATAGATGTTGATTTAATTGGATTGAAATCAAATTGTGTGATAATTTCTTGTCAAAACCATGAGCATGATAAGCATGTATAGATTGATTTTTCTTCAATTTGTGTTGGACATGAGTTGGTTAATTAAAGCATGATTAATTAGTTTAATTGATGTTTTGGAAATTTTGGTTTAACTAATTAATTATGACAATTACACTTTAATAAATTAATGTGATATTTAGAATATTATGTTAATAATAAAATTAGTCTTTAGATTGGATTGGGCTAATATTGTTATATTGGGCTTAATGGGCTTAGTTGGGCCAAGCTTGGTTTAGGACAATTGGATTGGATCCAAATTGGGCCTAAAACCATTCAATAAAATCCAAATATAATAATTGGGCCTTTAACAATTTAATTGGGCCTAAATTTATTTTTGGCAAAAAGGGTGATTCCTTAATTGGGCCTTGGCATTTGGGTTTGATCTATTTGGCCAAAGCTCATGCCTTAAGAATTAATTAAAAGCCCATTGGACTTTAATTAAATTGACATTGGATGTTAATTGGGCATTTGAGACCCATTAAGATTGGATTTGGAATCCAAGTCTAAAAGGCACTATTAAAAGTGTAATTATTTAATTTGGAATTAAATATGAATTAGTATTGGATACAATTTAAATTGGATTTAAAATTGTAGTTCGATATAATTCAAGAATACGTACTTTGAGTATTTATTCTTAAACGAGTTGGACTCGTGCAAATCAAATCGTTGTTTGAACATTGGATGGTCAATAATTCAAAAATTAATTAATTGGATTAGATTGATTGAATAATATGCTTTGTGTGAATACTTGGATGTATTGTATGAATAATCTATATCAGATGGATATTAGAAGAGTGAGGGTAATTTTGGAAATTGTTGTAATAAATTTAGAATTTATTAAATTGGACCTGCGTGTCCATCCTATTATCTCTATTCTCTTTGTATTTCTCTTCTCACCAATTCCCCTCAATGCAAATGAGGTTTCTTTAATGTATTATGTAATTGGGTAGAAGTATGAATAATGCTAGCGGGAGAGAGGAAAGTGAGAGATTTGTTCTAGGAACAAATTTTATTATATATCCATCCGCATATCATTATTAATTTATTTCGCGCCTTATTATGCTTTTAGAATGCATGCTTAAGGGTGTATACTGAGACCTAATCAAAGATAATAATTGGTTGCCAATTTACAAGAAAAACCCTCATCAAATATTAAACGTTTTTCCTTCCATTGAGTGGTTCTCTCTCAAGATCCAAGATTGACATTGGTTTGTTGGCCAAAGTCAAGATCAATGTCCATCGCGGAAGTGTTTGAACCACAAAAGCTTTGTTCTATATCGCATGTCTTGGGCGGTTGTGACTTGTTGGCCAAATTCAAGGTCACTTCTAGTTCATCGACGTGGATTACGAAGCTTTCCCACTGTCAATGGGTCCCGCTTAACTGGAATCATTAAGCTTCTTGAGCCAAAGCCAATGCTTAGTTGATTCAGAGGAAAAGGTTAGGAAATATATTGGATATATTTACATATATTGGATATATGTTTCAGACTTGGAGGTCCACATACCGGATCTAGGAATTGGATGGGATCCAATTGATCTTAGAGATCTACCTAGTTAAGTTTCATACAACTTGTTGGTCAAAGTCAAGGTTGTGTGTTATTTAATGGGATCCTAGCCCACTAGGAAACTAGGTTTCCCGAGTACTCCACAGAGGGTTAGAGGCTGGCCGAAAAATAGTGGGGTCTAGTATTAAATTTGCAATTTCGTTTAGATACTTGCCAATACTCGCTCTTTTATTTTAATTTATCGTAGTTATAAATATATTAGTTGGACTAATATTTAATATTGCTTTCTTTAAACAGTTGGACTGTATTCAAACAACTTCATTTATAGTTGGTTATATAGTTGGACTATAGTAATCATTGCATTTGAATGTAACCGATCATTTGTAGTTTATATATAGTTGGACTATAGTAATCATTACATTTAATTGTACCCGAAATCATTGATTGGATAGTTGGACTATAGCAATCAATATAACTTGAAAGATTGGTGTCAAATGACATAATCCTATGTGACAATGTCTTTAACGGCTCCAATTTTCCAGATTGGGAGATGACTCTCAGGATAGTCTTGGAAGCCGAGAAGTTACTCTATGTCATAGAGAAACCTCTCGGGCCTGAGCCCGGAGTTGAGCAAATAGTAGAGCTTGAGCTTTGAAGACTCATAGTGATGATAACATTAGGCTCAATCTGTTATGCTTGCTGCAATGACTCTTAATTTCGTTGTCAGAACTAAGGATTAGATCTTTATACCATGATATTGAAATTAAAGGATCTTCATAGATCTAACCTTAGATCTTAGAAGTATGAATTGCAAAAAGAAAGCTCTTTCGCTCGCGAATGTCCGAGGGTACATTTGTCGAGCACCAGGTGTCGCAGATGATTGTTGACATCAAACAACTAGGTTAGCTGGACATTACCTACGAGGCCGAGACTTCTATAGATTTGATCTTACAGTCTCTACCTGAATGCTGGGGCGGGTTCATAAAGAACCAAGAGAAAACTCTTAGAGAGTTAATGGCTATGCTCAAGGAGGCAGAGCCAGAGCTTCTGAAAAGGGCAAGAAGCGCAAGACGCATCTTACTTCGACATCCAAGAATGCCAAGGCTTGGCTGAAGGCTTATGGGGGTGTGAAAAGGGCAAATGAAAAATCATCACAGTCTTCTGGGAAGACAGAGGACATATCCCAAGATGTCTGCCTAAACTGTGGCAAACGGGGTCACTGAAAGCGTGACTGCCATATGGACAAGGCAAACATGAAGGAAGTGAAGTCGGGCAAGGCTCCGACTTCAGATATGTTTGTTATTGTAATAAACGTGACCACTATTGATTTTTAAAAATTGGATTTTTGATACTGTATGTGGTACGTATAAATGTACTAATGTGCGGGATCTTCTGATTAGTAATAGACTGGCTTCAGATGAGATTGACCCGCAAGTTAGAAATGGGACGAGAGTTGCTGTTTTAGCCGTTGGCGCCTAAGTTTTGGAACTCCCCTTTAGGCATGTACTTAAATTAGGAAACTGTTGTAATGTACCTAGTTTGACTAGAAACATTATCTCTATATCTGGTTTAACCTGTTGTGGGCATACCTTTATTTTCCAGAATACGGGGTGTTTTGTTTATAAAGATGATATTGAGATATACACATTAGATGTGAATAACAATATTTATATTTTGAATATAAATGAGTCTCAAACATATAATATGACAAATAAAACGCTTAAACTGAAAAAATCAGATGAGACTTAATTGTGGCATTGTTGTCTGAGACACATTAACAAGACTCGTATATCCACACTTTCGAAGAGTGGATACTTGGACGGATTTGATCCTAATTCAAATGAAGTCTGCGAATATTGTTTATAGGCAAAATGCCTAAAATGCCTTTTAACGGTAAATGGTGTACGTGCCACCGAGCTGTTAGCCCTCGTTCATGGTGACGTAAGTGGGCCAATTTCTAGCTAGGCTAGAGGTGGATTTGAATACTTCGTAACCTTTACGGATGTTGCATCGCGTTATGGTTATGTGTATGTTATGAAACACAAATCATAAATTTTTGATAAATTCAAAGAGTTTCGACACGAAGTAGAAAAACAGATGGGCAAAAATATTAAGATATTACGGTTGGACCGTAGTGGAAAATACTTGAGCAATAAGTTTCTCAATTACTTGAAAGAGTATGGTATTATTTTAGAGTGAACTCCTCCCGGAACACCTTAATTGAGTGGTGTGTCCGAACGGAGAAACTGAACTTTGTTGGACATGGTAAGGTCAAGGATGAGTCACTCTGAGCTACCAATTTCCTTCTAGGGATATGCATTGAATAATGCAACACTTATTTTGAATAAGGTTCCGTCAAAGTCTGTTGGACGGACTCCATATGAAATATGGACATGAAAGAAACTAGGTTTCTCATTCCTAAAGATTTGGGAATGCTGGGCATATGTTTGGATGGTACCAAACTAGAACCCAAATCGGATAAATGCCTATTTGTAATAAGTTATCCTAGGGAAACCAAAGGATATTACCTCTACAACCCAAAAGAGAACAAGATATTTGTTGCTCTCCATGCGGGTTTCCTTAGAGGAATTCCTAAATACAGTGGTAAGTGGGATGAAGGTAGAACTCGATGAAAATTGGAGTGATACTGTTCTTGGCACCGATTCATTAACGGAACACGAACATTTCATCAAGGATGAGACTGTACCACAATCTTCTAATACACAAGAACTGTGTAGGTTGGATAGAGTCAGAAAACAACCTGAGAGGTATGGGTTTCTGATCTCACCTCATGTAGATATTAATCTTATTGAGGAAGATGAACCGACTACGTATGAGGTAGCGATACAAGGTATCGACTCCGCTATATGGCAAGGTACCAAGAAGTCCGAAATGGATTCCATGTATACAACCAAGTTTGGACACTGGTTGATGTACCAGAAGGCATTGTGCCTATTGGTAGTAAATGGGTCTTCATGGTGAAGACAAACATGGATGGGAACATAAAAACGTATAAAGCTAGGCTTGTAGCGAAAGAGTATCGTCATCAATATGATGTCGATTACGAAGAAACCTTTTTCCCATTGCCATGATTAAACCATTCGGATAATGCTTGCTAATGCTACATATTTCATTTATGAAATATGACAGCTGGAGGTCAAAACCACATTCCTTAACAGGAAACCTTTTGGAGGATGTTTGCATACAAAATCCTGATGGTTTTGTCGTGCTGAAACATGCAAACAAGGTTTGCAAGTTAAATTGATCCATTTATGGATTAAAACAAGCAGTGCGTTCTTGGAACCAACATTTTGATGAGGTCATAATGGTATATGATTTCATTCAAAACAAAGATGATTCTTGTGTATATAAGAATGTTAGTTGGAGCGCATTGACATTGATTGTCCTATACATTAATGATGTATTGCTTCTTAGCAATAAAATTCCCATATTACAATCGGTGAAAGCTTGGCTTTCATAAAATTCTCCATGAAAAACTTGGAAGAGACAACCTTTATTCTAGGAATAAAGATCTACCGGGATAGATCTAAAAGTTGTTGGCACTCTCCGAGAACTCGTACATTGAAAGAAATTTACGTGACCTATTGTCTCATATGCTTTGAGCATATGGAGTCACAATCAGGCCGATCCAAGTGATGGTCACTGGATTAAAGTAAAGAACATCCTTGAGTATCTTAGACGAACTAAGGATGCATTCTTAATCCATGGAGAAGGAGAACATGAGGTGGCTAGGTTCACCGACGCAAGTTTCCTAACCGATAAAGATGACTATAAGTCGTAATAAGGGTACATATTTTGTTTGAACAACGGAACAGTGAACTGGAAATCTTCCAAGCAAGGTACTATTGCCGATTCAACAACAAAAGCGGAATATATTACTGCAGCTGAGGCAGCAAAAGAAGCATTTTGGATCTATAAAAATTTCTAATTGGATTAGGAGTAGTTCTGTTAGCAGCTGAGCTGAACTACAGCACATGCTAAAGAATTACGGTCTCATCAATGATCCAAGTATGTACTTCAAATGGTTTTATCTGATTCGTTAGATCATACATCATGGCGATGTGATGATCGAATAAATCACATCAGATGATAACCTTGTAAATCCGCTGACGAAAGTAATATCTCAGCATAAACATGAGTGACCCGTACATAATTCAGGTGTTGGACACTTGAGTGATTGGCTATAGGCCAAGTGGGAGATTATTGGACAATTATGACCCATAGCATCACTATTTGTAAAAGACATGGTGTTCTTTGTACAAATTAACTACGTGACAAATGAAATTGCTCTTTTATCATTTTGTAATTGGATTACTTGGATATATAAATGATAAAAGTCCATATGATTAGTACCAGATTAATAAGATATGAGACAATATTAATCCACGAAAGGTTTAATCATTAAATATCCATAGTCGTAGTATTATCGAGACATGACATCGATAATGCGGAATAGACTAGTATTGCGCTTGTGCGCGTTATGCAAGTTCTCATATATTTAAGTATTGGATACTTATGCAATTGTAATATGAGGTTCTGTTTACCGATGGTATGGGAACAGCTTCGCTCTGGATAGACCCCTCAGAATCTCATTGGTAGTATGACTATGTGTCTATGGGAATCTGAATCAGGGTAGGTGTATTTGGTCTTAACCTGAGACTTGCATCGCTAATACTTGCAACAATCAGTATGCTTTGGTTTTGGTCGTCCGGGGTTTTAACAGGTTCAGTGTATGCCTCTTCTAGTTATACTGAGAATCGTAGTATATTGGGTGTGATGTCAAGATAGAAGTATCACTTCAGTCATATGGAGATGATGATCACGCATGGATACAAAACTGGTACTGTAATATGCTGCAGCTATCGGGATAGTATGACAAGGACATGATTATTCGATTAAAGAGACTAGTTGCTAGTGATCCGATATATGCTTCTTACGGGGCAGACACAATTCCAGCCCCAAGCCTAGCATGTGACATCCGATACTGGATCGTAATATGCAATACTTAGTATACTATTCTTGATAAAGATTATGTATTCCTTAAAAGAATATTTCTGTAGAATTGGGTAGGCACGATGATTTGCTAGAAGCCAACCATATCTTGTAAATCGGTAAGAATGCGGTACTAGGTACGCACATGTTCGGATAGTTCGAAGACCGGATTTACTGCGGACATATCCAGAGATCTTATGGGTCGCTTCCCAAAGATTCACCGATGACATTTGACTCGAACAGAATTAATCTGAGATTAATTATGAGAGAGAGAAAATTAATCTAAGATTAATTTTGGAAAGAATTTATCTGGGATAAAATTTGGAAAGAAGAGAGAGAACGATTAATTTGGAATTAATCGATTAAATAATATATTGGATATATTAATTGAAATTAGATTTCAATGCGGAATTAAAATTGGATTTTAATTCGGGCAAACGAATTAATTTAGAATTAATTCGTAAGTGACTTTCGTAATAATTTTGCTAGGCATTATTATTTAATTAAATTGGATTTAATTATGTCGTAACGACAAATTTGTTTATTTCGGAATTAAATGAACCCGAGCCCGAGCAAAGTTGCGTGTTGAGATTAGTCGACTTAAATTTGGAATTTAAAAGTGGTGGGACCCACTTGACTTACATCACACATTTGACATGTGATGGAAGTTGTTAATTGTTGAGTGTAAGCTTAGATTGCTTGTAAATCACACTAACCAATCTCAACACACTTTATTATTTAATTTTGAAATTAAACCATATACCTGTTGGTTTTAGCTAAGGTCCGAAGATCATAAACAAGCAAGAAAATAACATGTGAATACAATCAAAGGAGGTGCGGAATACTCACAATGATCGGTTTGGATGTGACGAAGAACAAAAACGTTCTCCCACTTGGTGAAGCTCGGCAGTGGCAGTGGCTCAGCAGTGGACTGCACGGCAGTGGGCTGTGATGCTCCTCCAAGAATCGGCCATGGATGTCTTCAAAACTCCAAGCTCCAAGTGGTGATTACATGCTCATGTAGTGAGTTCCCTATCACCTTAGGATGGCTCCTATGTGTGCTAGCCCCCAAGAAATTTACCACAAATTTCTTTATCTTCTCCTTCATCACTCGGTCAAACCAGAAAACAGAAGAGAAAACCGTGAGAGAGAGGAAGGGTTTTGGCTCCAAAAACGTGAACCATGAGAGAGAGAGAAATGAAAAAGTGTAATAGGTTTATAATTTCCAAAATCAATTAACCATTTACCACTTTTCAATTTCAAAAAGGTCAAGCATTAAATGCTTGCCATCAACTCACATCAATCAATCAATCAATTGTCACATCACTCAAAGTGACATGTGATTTGACGCTTGATGTGACTAATGATTTGACGCTTGATTTGACTTGCGTGCCCACTCGAATTCGAAATGTGAATGCGCTCGTAAAAAATCCCATGCTCGGGTTCGCTAATTCCAAATTAACGAATTTTCCGTTGCGACATAATTAAATGATTATGCCTAGCGAAATCACTATTCATGTCGCTAACGAATTAATTCTAAATTAATTTATTCGCCCGAATTAAATCCGATTTTAATTCCGCGTCGAAATCCAATTTCTTATAATATATAAAATATATTATTCAATGATTAATTCCAAATTAATCGTTATCTCTCTTTAATTGATATTTTATCCCAGATAAAATATCTCCGCAATTAATCCCAGATTAATTTTCTCTCTCATCTAATTAATCCCAGATTAATAAAAGTGCGAGTCACACGTCATCGGTCGTCGGATATGTTGGCAGTAAATTCGGTCGTCGGACTATCCGAACACGTAAGTACCTCGTACTACGTTTATACCGATTTACAAGACAAGGTTGGCTTCTAGCAAAACGCCATGCCTACCCAATTCTCCATAAACATGCTTACATGAATAAGCGATCTATATCAGGCGTAGTATACGTAGTATTGTGTATATCGATCCAGTATCGGATGATCACGTGCTAGGTCTGGGGCTGGAATTATGTATGCCCCATACGAAGCACGTATCGAATGTCTGGTAACCAGTCTCTATAATCGGATATACATGACCTTGTCATAATATCCCGATAGCTGCAGCATTTAAGAGAACCAGTCCCGTATCCTACGTGACCATCATCTCCAATATGACTGGAGTGATACTTCCGTCTTGACATCACACCCAACACACTACGATTCTCAATATACCCAGCATAGGCGTACACAGAACATGTTAAAGCCTAGACAACCGCAACCAAAGTATATTGATTGTCGCAAGTATTAACGGTGCAAGTCTCAGGTTACGACCAAATACACCTACCCTGATTTTGGACTTCCATAGACATATAGTCATACTACCAATGGAATTCCGAGGGGGTCTATCCAGAGCGAAGCTGTTTCCTGTACCATCGGTAAAACACAACCTCCTATTACACTTGCATTAGTATCCTATACCCAAATATATGAGAACTATGTCATTGTGCCCTCACAACGCGCACAAGTGTAATACTAGTCTTTTACGTATTTATCGATGTCCAATCTCGATAATACTCTGACCAGGGATATTTAATGATTTATCCTTCATGGACTGATACTGTCTCATATCATTCTCAATGCATGAACAAATCATAGGGACCTCCTATCATTTATACATCTAGGTGATCTAATCACAAATGATAAGAGTGCAATCTCATTTGTCACATAGTTAATTTGTACAACAACACCATGATCTGTACAAATAGTGACGCTATGGGTCATAATTGTCCCACAATCTCCCACTTGGCCTATAGCCAGTCACTCGAGTGTCTTACACCCGAACTATGTACGGTTGGCTCAAACTGCTGAGAAAAGGCTTTCGTAAGCGGATTTGCATTATTATTGTCTGATATGATTTATACGATCATCACATCGCCATGATGTATGATCCGAACGAATCAGATGAATAGTCGAAGTAGTATGTATCTGGATCGTTGATGAGACCATTAATTTTTTAGCTCAAGCCTAGCTTAGCTGCTAACAGAATTATATCTAATCTAATTAGATTTGTTATCGACCCAAATGGCTTCTATTACCGACTCAGCTGCAGCAATAACCCACATTTGTTGTTTATTAGGTAACAATATCTTGCTTGGAAGATTTCCATCTCACTGTACCGTTATTCAAACTGTATAGTACCGTTTGCGACTTATAGTCGTTTTATCAGTTTAGGAAACTTGCTACAGTGATCCCAATCACTTCAAGTTCTCCTTCTCCACAGATTAAGACATCATCCTTAGTTCTCTAAGAAACTAACGGATGTTCTTAATATCAATCCAGTGATTATCACTCGGATTGGCCTGTCTGTGAATCCATATGCTCAAAGCGTATGAGACACCAGGTCGCGTACATTTTTCAATGTACGAGTTCTCGGAGAGTTTTTCATGAAAGCCAAGCTTTCATCGATAGTTATTATGGGAATATCATTTCCAAGAAATGACATATTATTATTACTTTTATAGGACATTATTGTCAGTGCGCTCCCACTAACCTCCTTATATACACAAGAATCATTTCGTTTTGAATTAAATCATATACTATTATGATTACATCAAAACGACAATTCCAACAACCTAATGCTTGCTTCAATCCAAACATGGATCGAATAACCCGCAAACCTTGTTTGCTAGTTTTGGTACAACAAAATCGACAGGATGTTGTAAACATCCTCCTAAAAGTTTCCTTTTCAGGAAAACGATTTTGCCATTCAGCTGACATATTTCATAAATGAAACATGCAGCATTAGCAAGCATTATCCAAATGGATTTACCGTGGCAAAATGTAAAAGGTTGAATCGTAATTAACACAATGTTGATAATGATACCTTTCCGCTACAAGCCTAGCTTAGTACGTTGGTATGTTGCCTTCCATGTATGTCTTCCTCGAAGACTTATAAAGTACCAATAGGCACAATGCCATGCGGTAAATCAACTAGTGTCCAAACATAGTTGATATACATGGAATCCATTTCGGATTCATGACACTTTGCCATGATTAGGGAGTCGATACCTGGTATCACTTCCTCATACGTAGTCAGTTGGTATACCTCAAAAGATTGACATCTTTTATGAGGTGAGATCAGAAACCCATACCCCATGTTGTTTTCTGACTCTCTCCGACTCACGCGGTTCTTGTGTATTCGAAGATTACTGGTAGAGTTTCATCCTTGATGAACTGTTTGTGTTCCAATAAGGATCGGTGCCAGGAATAGTATTACTCCGATTTTCATCGAGTTTTACTATCCTCCCACTTCTCACTGCATGTCGGTATTCCTCTCAGGAAAATCGCATGGTGAGCAACAATCTAATTCTTCTTGTGAGATGTATAAGCACTATGCTTATTGTTTCCCTAGGATAAACTACATTTGGCACTTATCCAATTTGGGTTTTAGTTTGGTATCATCCAAACATATGCCTAGCATCCCAATTTACAGGAATGATAAACCCGGTTTCTTCCAACTCATATGTAATATGAAATCTGTCGAACAGATTTTATGGGAACCTTATTCAAAATAAGTTCTGCACTGTTTAAATTCTTATCCATAGAAGGAAATGGTAGCTCAGAGCGACTCAATGATTACCTTAATCATGTCTAACAAAATTTGGTTACTCAGTTCGGACACACCGTCAACTTGACGTGTTCCGGGAGGAGTCCTCCTTGAAAGAATACTATACTTTCAAGTATATAAGAAACTTATTGCTTAAGTATTTTCCATTACGGTCTTACCGTGACGGTATAATACTTTAGCCGATCTGTATGTCTATTTCGTGTTGAAACTTAAAAAGTTTCCGATTTGTGTTCTTCAAAAGAAACACATAACCATAACGTGATGCCACATCCGTAAAGGTCACGAAATATTCATATCCACATCTAGCCTAGCTATACATGAGCCCACTTGCTTCACTATGAACTAGGGCTAACAGATCGGTGGCATTTGCACTTTTACCAAGTAAAGGTGTTTTAGGCACTTTGCCCAATAAACTAGATTCATAGACTTTATTTTACTAGAATCAAATCAGTCCTAGTACCCACTCTTCGAAAGTGTGGATATACGAGTCTTGTTTGATTGTGTCACAGACAAAAATGCCACAATTAGTCTCTTCTGATCAAATTAGTTGAGCTATTTGTTTGTCATGTTATATATTTGAGATTTATTTATATTCAAAATAAAAATTCTGTTATTCACATCTAATCTGTTTATCTCAATATCATCTTTATATAATAAAACACTTTAGTGTTCTAGAATATAAAGGTTCACCCGAAACGGGCTGAACACTGATATAGAGATAATGTTTCTAGTCAAACTAGTTACATTATAACAGTTTCCAAATTTAGGTACACACCCGAAGGTAGTTCCTAAACTTAGGTATCTACGGTTAAAACAACGACTTTCATCCCGTTTTCAATTCGCAGATTAATCTCAACTAAAGTCAGTATCCTGTTCAAAACAGATTCTGAACATCAATACATATATTTTATATATTACACTAAGTATTTAAAATGCAATTTTAATACTAGTAGTGAACATAATGTTGACAAACATATTTGAAGTCAGAGCCTTGCTCGTCTTCAATTCCTTCGTGTCTGCTTTGTCCAAACGGCAGTCACGCTTTCGCGATCCCGTTTGCTACATTTAGGCAGACATTTTGGGATATGTCCTTTATCTTCCCAGAAGATTATAATGATTTTGCCTTTGCCCCTTTTTAACACTCCAGAAGCCTTTGGCCAAGCCTTGGCCTTCTAGAATATCGAAGTAAGGTACGCCTTGCGCTACTTGCCTAATTGCAAATTTTGACTTTGTCTCCTTGAGAATAGTCATTAACTCTCCAAGAGTTATTATTGCAATTTTAGTACTTCTAAAATCTAAAAATAGATTTATGAAGATCCTTCAATTTTAGTATCAGACTTTAAAGATCTAATCCTTAGTTCTGATTTAGAAATTAAGGAGTCTACTGTGACAAGCTTAATGGATCAAGCACTAAAGTTATCATTACATAAATCTTCCAAAGATTATGCTCTACTATTTGCTTAACTCCGGGCTTAGGCATAATATGTTATTTTATCAAATAAAGTAACTTATTATTTTCCAGGACCATCCTGAAATTTATTCCCAATTTGAAAATTAAACCATTTAAATACATTTTCCCTAGGATTATGTTTTAAATGTCTATCTTTCAATTTTATCTTGATTTT
>SKCR01052579.1:0-17843 GCA_019454045.1 Zanthoxylum bungeanum | reverse complement strand
TTTTCAAAGCATGGTCGGGGAACAGTCTGTAAGGTATTTCCCCAGAACCTTGGATGGCCGACCCGCTTTGACCGGCGTAAACACACACGTATAACGCAAGCGCATGTATCGTTCAAGTAGTATAAAAATATCGATCCCACGAGGACTTAATTTCTACTGTTGTTATTAATTGTTGAATCTATTTATTTACAAATATCTAATTAAATGGAGAATGGAATTGATTGCTTGATTGATTTGGTTGATTAAGATTTGCTAAATAAATAAATAAAAAGATAAAAGAAAATACTAAGGAAAATAAAAGACACAAAGATCTAAGGTTGTGATTTCTTTTAATATCATTTTAAAGATGAAGTGGTTATCTAAAAGTTGGGTAATATATTGATTTATTAACCTGGAACACTAAATTATGTGTAAGCCTCTTTCGATGGTCAGACACAAATACCCAGTTTAACCTAGTTGAACCATATGTCTATGTCAACCAAATTATCTGGATTCATTAAGTTTAAGTTCCAATTATGGCTACCCCCGCCCGACAGGTATATTCCTATCTTGTAAGGAAATCTATTAAAGGGTTATCTATCCTCAAGGAAGATCGTGGGCTATTAAGTCTAAGACTGAAACCTAAAATCCCTATGTCTAGTTCATTTTAGATTTACCTTATCAATCTTATTGGTGATCAGACAACAAGAAGCATTAAGCTTAAGACTTAATAAATAAATCTTTATAATACCCAAACTATAATTTAACCCCTTATAAACCGGTGATAGTAAAAGTTATCACAACCCCAAATAACTAACACATAACTACGGCTAGTAAAAGCTTAAAAGTAAAAGACATAAAGTGAAAGCTGAAAAATAAAATAAAATAAAATGCTAAAGTAAAAGGAATTACTTCTACTAAATACTATTTAGATATCTCCCTTAATATAATATATTAACTTCAAATTAAGTTTAACCAGCCATAAAGGCGGAACCAAAATAACCAGCCATAAAGGCGGAACCAAAATAACCAGCCATAAAGGCGGAACCAAAATAACCAGCCATAAAGGCGGATTTAATATTTAACTACCAACCGACCAATCTGTCGGTATCCTTTTTAAGTCAATATTTTAAATAGTGAATATATTATTTTTAAGGGAGATTAATCTAAGTAGTAATAGTAAAAGAATTACCTTTCACCATAGTAAAAAGAAGTTACCTCATCATGATAAATAGTAAAACTGTAAAAAGTAAAAATTAAATAGTAAAAACTGTAAAAGAAAGTAAAAAGTAAAAATTAAATTACTATTATTACAAAACGTAAATAAAATTATTTACAAAACTAAAAAAAAAAAACTAAAAACTAAAGAGTTTAGAGAGAGAAACTCTCTCTTTAGAAGGAATTGAAGAGAGAGGAAGGCACATCGAATTCTGAAATCTCGAGCTCAATTTATAGGCGCGGATGCGGGTCCAGCGTCGCGACGCCAAAGGGTACGCGTCGCGACGCCCGCTACAGTGACACGTGTCACTTGCTGATTCACCGGCTCAGATTCTTATCCGATGACGTGGCACTGTTCATGACGTCATTGCTTACGTCACGCTTAGGGTGATTGTCGGCAGCGTCAGATCACGACACATGGCACATGCGCATTTTAGCAAGGCCGTTGAGATGTCGACATGTGGCATGCGCAAGATAGCATAGATGATGATTGTCGGCACCGTAGGATGATGACACGTGTCAGGCGCAAGTTAGCAAGTCTTCTGTGATGGTGACACGTGGCACATCGCACGTTAGCAAATTCAACTTTTCAGATTCTGACCCGTTGACCCGGCGCACTTTAGCAAATCCGGCGAATGCTGGGCGTCGCGGTGCGCAATGCTTCAGCGTCGCGACGCGCAAAAGACGAAAATATTCATGTTGACGCATTTTTGTCCGGTTTTGCCCCAAATTGCCTCCAGTGCTATCCAAACTTTATTTATCTGTAAAATAACAACAAAACACATCAAAACGTTCATAAATCTCGAGAAACAATACAAAACATTAGGTTAAATGAGTGAGAAATAGTGATATAAATACCACTCATCACGCTTATGGTTTAGGTGTTGGACAATTATGACCCATAACATCACTATTTGTAAAAGACATTATGGTTTTTGTACAAATTAACTATGTGACAAATGAAATTGCTATTTTATCATTTTGTATTTAGATTACTTGAATATACAAATGATAAAAGTCCTTATGATTAGTTCCAGATTAATAAGATATGAGACAATATCAATCTATGAAGGTTTAATCATTAAATATCACTAGTCGTAGTATTATCGAGACTGGACATCGATAATGCGGAATAGGCTAGTATTACACTTGTGCGTGTTATGGAAGTGTAACGTCATAGTTCTCATATATTTTGGTATTGGATACTCATGCAAGTGTAATAGGAGGTTCTGTTTACCGATGGTACGGGAGCAGCTTCGCTCTGGATAGACCCATCAGAATATCATTGGTAGTATGACTATGTGTCTATGGGAATCCGAATCAGGGTAGGTGTATTTGGTATTAACTTGAGACGTGCATCGCTAATACTTGCGACAATCAATACGCTTTGGTTTTGGTCGTCCGAGATTTTAACAGGTTCTGTGTACGCCTCTTCTGGGTTTATTGAGAATCGTAGTGTATTGGGTGTGATGTTAAGATGGAAGTGTCACTTCAGTCATATGGAGATGATGATCACGCATGGATACAGAACTGGTACTCTAATATGTTGCAACTATCGGGATAATATGATAAGGTCATGATTATCCGATTAAAGAGACTAGTTGCTAGTGATCCGATATATGCTTCGTACGGGGCATACACAATTCTAGCCCCAGGCCTAGCATGTGACATCGGATACTGGATCGCAATAAGCAATACTTAGTATACTACGTCTGGTATAGATTATGTATTCCTTAAAAGAATATTTCTGGAGAATTGGGTAGGCACGGTGCTTTGCTAGAAGCCAACCATGTCTTGTAAATCGGTAAGAACGTGGTACCAGGTACGCACGTGTTCGCATAGTCCGACGACCAGATTTACTGCCAACATATCCAGGGATCTCATGGGTCGCTTCCCAAAGATTCACCGATGACGTTTGACTCGAACAGAATTAATCTATGATTAATTATAAGAGAGGGAAAATTAATCTAGGATTAATTACGGCAAGAATTTATCTGGGATAAAATTCGATTAGAAGAAAGAGAACGATTAATTTAGAATTAATCTATTAAATAATATATTCGATATATTTATTCAAATAAGATTTCAATGCGGAATTAAAATTGGATTTTAATTCGGGCAAACGAATTAATTTAGAATTAATTCGTTAGCGACTTTAATAATAATGTCACAACGGCCAATTCGTTAATTCAGAATTAAAATAACCCGAACCCGAGCAAAGTCGTGTGTTGGATTGTTCGACTTAAATTTGGAATTTACAAGTGGTGGGACCCACTTGACTTACATCAACTAGTTTGACTAGTGATGGAAGTGGTTGATAATTAAATCAAATCTTGGATGTCTTGTTTTACACACCAACACACTTTGCATTATTTTATTCATTTGGAATGACATTTACCTAATTGGATTTTTGGTAAATGGTAATTGAATTTTGAAAATCATTTACACAACACAAAAAGTTAAAAAAATCTCTCTCTCTCCCTCACCATTGCCGTGAGCTTCCCTCTCCCCATTTGAAATTTTGTTTCAAAATTTCTTCAAGCTAGCATTTACAAGGAGTCATTCAAGGTGTTAGGGAAACCAATCCTAGAGTTAAGAACACAAGGGAAAGCTTGGAGCTCTTCACCAACACCAAAAAGTTTTGAACTTCATACATCCATCCAACCGATCAATGTAAGTTTTTTTTCGCAACTTGTTTTAGTATTCACACTAATAATGACTTAGAAGATCATTGGCATGTTCTAGGAACCCAACAATGGTATCAAAAGCCATTTCTAAGCATGAAATGAATTTAGGGTTTATATATTTTAATTTGGGGTTTTTGTGATTTGAGCATGATTTCTTCAAATTGATGGTTTGGTTGAGCTTGAATGATGATGAATTAGATTTATGCATCTTAAAATTTGAGAAAATTTGATTGGATAAATTTTCCCTAATTTCCTTGCCTTGGCCGAAAGTATGAACCCTAGATGTATCATGGTGATTTTTGATTTTAGACCATTGGATGTGTTTAAAGTATGATGAGTATATTGATTGTTGATTTAATTAGATTGAAATCAAAATTGGATAGAATTATGCACATTGCCGTGAATAAAGAAGCATGATATAGATTGATTTTGCTTCAATTGTGTTGGACATGAATTGAATATGTTAAAGCATGATTAATTAGATAAATTGGTGTTTTGGAAATATTAATTTAACTAATTAATTATGGCTAATACACTTTAATGACAATTAATGTGAGATTTGGAATTTTGTATTAATTATAATAAGCCTTTAATTTTGAATTGGGCTAATATTGTTGTATTTGGGCTTAATGGGCTTGTTTGTGCCAAGTTTGTTTAGGACAATTGGATTGGATCCAAATTGGGCCTAAAACCATACCATAAAGTCCAAATAGAATAATTGAGCATTTAAAAATTTAATTAGGCCTAATGAGCCAAAATTAATTTTATGGCAAAAGGTGATTCCTTATTGGGCTTTGGTTGCCAAAGTCCATGCCTTAAGAATTAATTAAAAGCCCATTGGACTTTAATTAAATTGACATTGAATGTTAATTGTGCATTTGAGACCCATTAAGATTGGATTTAGAATCTAAGTCTAAAAGACACATAAATAAGTGTAATTATTTAATTTGGAATTAAATTAGAATTAATATTGAATACAAATTAAATTGGATTTAAAATTGTAGTTCGATATAATTCAAGAATACGCACTTTGAGTACTTATTCTTAAACGAGTTGGACTCGAACAAATCAAATCGTTGTTTGAACATTGGATGATCATTAATTCAAAGATTGATTAATTGGATTAGATTGATTGAATAAAATGCTTTGTGTGAATACATGGATGTATTGTATGAATAATGTATATCAGATGGATATTAGAAGGGTGATGGCAATTTTAGAAATTGTTGTAATAAATTTAGAATTTATTAAATTGGACCTGCGTGTCCAGCCTTTTATCTCTTGACTCGTTGTATTTCTCTTCTCACCAATTCCCCTCAATGTTAATGAAGTTTCTTTAATGTATTATGTAATTGGGTAGAAGTTTGAATAGTGCTAGCCGGGGAGAGGAAAAAGAGAGATTTGTTCTAGGAACAATTTGTTAAATATCAATCCACATATCGTTATTATTTATTTCGTGCCTTATTATGCTTTTAGAATGCATGCTTAAGGGTGTATGATGAGACCTAATCAAAGATAATAAATTGGTTGCCAATTTACGCGAAACACCCTCAAACAAATATAAGCGATTTCCTTCCATTGAGTGGTTTTCAATCAAGATCCAAGATTGGCATTGGTTTGTTGGCCAAAGTCAAGATCAATGTCCATCGCGGATGTGTTTGAACCACGAAAGCTTTGTTCCATATCGCATGTCTTGGGCAAGTTGTGACTTGTTGGCCAAAGTCAAGGTCACTTCTTGTTCATCGACATGGATTACGATCAATGTAAGTTTTATGAGAGCGAGGCAGTGCCGGTAGTATATGTTGTCAGGTCGGGAGTCTATCACCTGGATTAGATGGACGACACCCGACTCAAGAAGCCCTGAAATACATAGATGATGAGAAGGTATTTTCAATAGAGCATCTCTTGAAATGGCCCACAAAGAGTTGTAAGATAGGCAGTAGATCCTTGAAATGCAATTAAATTTTTTTCGTTCTTTATAAATTGCTCAAACTTTTACATGTCTGTTATTTATTTAAACGGAAAGACTTGCTTGGTATTTCTTAGAAATACCAATGAACAACATAGACAAGAGGTGTAAAATGATGTGCGGAAAGCACGCACCCCCGTGGAACATCAGTCTCAGTATCATTATCAAAACACCCCGGTCCAGAATGTCAGTACCTGATGTTTTGCACCTTCGTAGACAAAAGATTGAAGACGTCGTGACATTTGACGCCTCAGGGTAACCATAACATGTTCAGCGACATGGCCGACTTAGCTTTTAACGCCTCTAGGTAACCATAGCACGTATGGATTGAAGACAGCTTGTGAGGTACTATAGTAACCTCAGGTTTGCATAGCATGGGAAGTTGGAAACGACTTTCCTTAGCGCGGCGGAAGTTGCTAGGTGTGCACCGGCTCCGATATGGACCTTTAAAATTTTCTTTGCCTTCTCCTTTTTGTTTTAGCCAAAATCCTCAAACTCTTGAAGAATGAATTTTGCTCATTGATGTAGATGAGTTTCCTTTGATGCCCAACACTTGGATAAACAACCCGATCTTCCGAACTATGACTCAAAACCAACAAACTGAAGTGTGGGCTTCACTCACAAAGATCGACTCTAAATAATTTAGAGAACTAATATTGTCACAATGGTGTTTGACTTTTGGAATTTCAAATACTCTCACAACACTTGTGAATGTTTGAACTCCCTATTTTTTTCTCTCATTTGCAATTGTGTGAATGAATGCAAAAATGTTAACCTTACAAGTGAGAGCAATGGTAGAGATTATATTCTCTTACACAAGCCAACTAATCTTATCATTAAACATCTAATGCTTTCTTGCAATGGCCAAAACAAAAATGTGAATGTCATACCAAAGCATAAGAAATGTTAAGCTAAAGACAAAGATTTTGTCATTAAGCATCTAATACTTTCTACATAAATGTAGAGGCCATATCAAAGCATAAGAATGGATTTGCTAATGACAAAACCATTAGGTGTATACATGTCACCTAATAGACATAATAAGTTGGAGAGCATGGCAAGCCATATGGCTTTGTCTCCAAGGTAAATAAAAATCACTATCTTAATAATGATTAAATTATCTTCAATTATGTTGTAGTAATTATCTCATAATTATTACTAACTTGATTATCTCATAATCAATATTTGATTATCTCATAATCAATATTTGATTATCTCATAATCAAAGAATTCTAGAAAACATTAAGTTAAACTAATTTAACATAGTTTTCATTTGTGACAAAAAATATTATTAATCTCATTAATAATATATAAATATAATGTGATCATATTATTAGACAATCTAATTATATTAGGTTTGCTACAATTAATAGAGCTAGCACGGGGACCAAATGGACCTACGGTTCTGAGCTCCAATAATTCTAAAATATTAATTAAACTATTTAATCAAATATTACGAATTATTAACTCTGCATTATTCCACTAAAAACTCGAATTTGAACTCCCGTTACCGTAGATGGATAAAATAAACCGAACAACTTCGGTGTCCATCGATATATTCATTACATATGGATATAGCCCTTCACGAATATCTCATAAATAGAGCCGGGTCAAAAGTCTGTTAAACCCATCTAAATATTTTATCTCTTAAACATCATTGATTCTATAATGAACAATTAATTTATAACAATTATGAATATTAAACTTTCTATTCGTAATTGAAAAGTTGAGTGCTCAAATTGTTCAAGTCTCGAATCAACTCTTAAAAGAGATATTCCTCTGCTTCTCGTAAGAATGAGTGAATTCCATATCTATGTACAACGTTCCCAACTACACACCAAATCATATCCCCAAAATACGTAGTTATTGGCCAGGAATGCAACACCAACCTCACCATAGTAAATCAAATGACATAGTCTGTCATGCAAGAGTTCGTAATACACTCAAGATTAAGATCGAATCTATATATGACCATCTATTAGATAAAATGAATTTCTTCGGTTAATAGATATTAAAAGAAATTCGTATTTATCTGAGTACAGTCCTATATGATCTCATCATACAAGGAGCCTTAACTCCTATGTCACTACATGAACGAACCCGGATCAAGGTCGTCATACAAGTATAGAATGAACCGCATCTGACCGGTGCGTAATCACACACGTATAACGCAAGCGCACGTATCGTTCAAGTACTATAAAAAATATCGATCCCACGAGAACTTAATACCTACTCTATTAATTTTATGAGGACAAATGATTACTAGTATCTAACAGGTTGATTGATTGATTTGAAATGGTGATGATTTTGAATTTAAAAAAAAACAAGTAAATAAAATTGCACAAAAGTAGGTTTAAGAAAATTCAATATTAGGAAACTATCTAGGGTTGTGAATCTTTCTAATATCTTTTAAAAGATGAAGTGGTTATTTCATGTTTGTGTAATAAATCGGTTTACTAACCTGGAACATGAAATTATGCGAAAGCCTCTGTCGATGGTCAGATGAAAATACCCAGTTTAACCCAATTGAATCATATGTCTATGTCAACCAAATGTCCTGGATTCATTAAGTTTAAGTTCTAATTATGGCTACCCCCGCCGACAGGTATATGTCTATCCTGTAAGAAAATCTATTAAAGAGTTATCTATCCTCAAGGAAAATCGTGGACTATTAAGTCTAAGGTTGAAACCTAAAATTCCTTTGTCAAGTTTATTTTAGATTTACCAGATCAATCTTATTAGTGGCCAATTAACAAGACGCATTAAGCTTAAGACTTAATAAGTAAACCTTTAAATTACTCAAACTATAAAATAACCCCTTATAAACCGGTGATATAGAATTCATCACAACCCCAGATAACTAACTTAGTTACGACACATAACTAGGGCTAGTAAAATAAAAGATATAAAGTAAAAATTCTGAAAAGTAATTGCTGTAAAGTAAAAGCTGAAAAGTAAATTACAATAAAATAAAATGCTAAGGTAAAATGATCAACTTTTATCACTACTAATTTAGATATCTCCCTTAATATAATATATTAACTTGTGATGATTCTATCAACCAGCCATATAGGCGGTACCCTTATAAACCGGTGATATTAGAATTCATCACAACCCCAGATAACTAACTTAGTTACAACACATAACTAGGGCTAGTAAAATAAAAGACATAAAGTAAATGCTGAAAATTAATTGTGGTTAAGTAAAAAATGAAAAGTAAATTACAATAAAATAAAATGCTAAGGTAAAATGATCAACTTTTATCACTACTAATTTAGATATCTCCCTTAATATAATATATTAACTTGTGATGATTCTACCAACCAGCCATATAGGCGGTAACCTGATTAAGTCAAATTAAGTCCGACCAGCAATAAAGACGGTATAAAAATTTATCCATGAACCTGCCATATAGGCGGTAAGAATATTTAATTACCACCGACCAATCTGGCGGTATCCTTGCTTAGTCAGGTTTAAACCAGTTTAAAATGAATTACCAACCGACCAATATAGCGGTATCCTCATTAAGTCAAATTTTAAATAGTGAATATATTATATTTAAGGGAGATTAATCTAAATAGCAGTAATAAAAGTTTTACCTTTCACCCTAGCAGGGGGAAGTTACCTCCTCATGTTGAATAGTAAAAACTGAAAAAGTAAAGAATATAAATTTTTATTATTACAAAACGTAATTAAAATTAAATACAAAACTGAAATTAAAATAAACTAGATAGAAAACTCCTTATTTACATCAGAGAATTCAGAGAGGAAGGTACATCTGAAACTGAAATTTCGAGCTCTATTTATAGGCCTCGGTAAGCCCTCCGCGTCGCGACGCACAAGTTTCTTCTTGCGTCGTGACGCGCTGACGTGTTAGCTTCTGGTTGGTCTGTTTCAGGTTCCTATCTGCCACATGGCAATTCGGATAAATGAGTCAATAATTGAGCTGACGTGGCGCTAACGTGGCGACACATGGAGAAAGTTATTGTCGGCACCATAGAATTATGACACGTGGCACGCCGTGATTGGCTGATGATGACGTGGCAGTGACGTGGCACGTTGACTCAGTCAACTGGTGATGTGGATGATGACGTGGCTGACACATGGCGACACATGGCGATGGCGATTATCGGCACCATATGATGATGACACATGGCACGACACACGTTAGCAGATCGGCTGTGATGTTGACACGTGTCACGGTGCACGTTAGAAAAGTCAAACTTCTCATATTCTGACATGTGTCCCCGGCGCACGTTAGCATGGTGCGGCACACGTTAGGCGTCGCGATGCGTCAAATTACCAAAATGCCCTTTTGTGTTCTTTTTCACTGTTTTGGCCCCAAATCACCTCCAGAATGTCCTGAAACTTTATTTATCTACAAAATAACACAAAACACATCAAAATATTCACAAAAATCAAGAAACTATACAAAATATTAAGTTAAATGAGTGAGAAATAGTGATATAATTACCACTCATCACACCCCCAAACCTAACCTTTTGCTAGTCCTCGAGCAAAACATAGAATAAAATAACATAAACATCTTTAAAATAAAAATTTAACTAAGCCACTTTCGTAGGGATCATGGTTGCATTTAGCGTATGCAACAAGCCTTTAAACCCCTAGGTGTCCCTAATGGACGAGTTGTAGTCTCGTGAGGGTTTACAGCAATGATACCTACAAACATTTGTACAAAAGTAAAAAGGTATTGAAACTAATGCACACAAAAGCAAAAAGACAAGAGAAAATGGAATAAAGAAGTTAGTGACTAATCAGGTGAAACTTCTACTCGAAGTCACTAGTTGTTTTCTTTCTTTCTAAATTACCGAATAAGTAAATTCTCCGGTTATATTTACCATTCTCCATATATATAGCCAACAAAATATTAATCAACTCATTTTTGCCCACAACATTCACAAGTGCAGTTGAGAAGAGAGTAATATTTTTGTCCTAAAGTTTTATCAGAATTCACACCTTTTTGCAGCAGTGGAATAATTTTTCTCATTTTTCTGATTTTTTCTTTGATTTTTTGATTTTTTTTTTATATACAATATCTTCCATCTATGTAGCGAATGTTGGGTCGGTGGCTCCCAAACTAGTTGGCTTTAGGGCACCAGGTGTTAAGACACCTCTACAGACTTAATTACTCAGACTTCAGATATATATATTTTTACAACATCTTTGATCCATGTAGCGAGTTTTGGGCCAGTGACTCCCAAACCAGTTGGTTTTAGGGCACTAAGTGTTAAAACACCCATATAGACTTAATAACTCGGATCTCAGACGTTTTATTTTTTTTTTACTCCATCACTTTTTGAGATGCTTCCTCCAATTAAACTAGAGCACTGAATATTACAAACTTTTCAATTGTAGCTCATGTCCGTATGTTACCATGCATGTTGATAATACCTGCTAACTGAGCATATGAAGATCCATTTTAGTCAATTTTATGGAGAATTCACAAATTAAATAATTCAAAAAGAAATAAACAAAAATTAACTTGTTCCGAAATAGGTTTGAGATACGTCTCAGGAATGAGAACTTCTTACACAGCTATCTCTCACCAATTTCACATTTTTAGTCAAAAAAAAACAAAAACGCAAAATATTTTTGTAATTTTTTTTTCAATTTTTTCAAATTTTTTTTTTGTATTTTTCGAAAAATTTTGGACTAAAAATAAAAAAACAACACACGACTAAAAATAAGATACTGATCAACTAATTTCCTCCCCCAAACCTAAATGAGACATTGTCCCCAATGTCTTAAACAGTAGTAGAAGAGTTTAGAATATAGTACCTGGTTAGCTGGTATTCTACACGAAAAGTTAAGGTTAAGATCCAGATTAATCCGACGCCTCTTACCACGATCGTCCTCGGACCAATTTATCTTTGAAAGGATAGGGTCAATTTGTGGTTCATAGGCTAAGATTTGGTCAATTAGATCCGGAGCAGTTCTGGTAGTGAAGATGAGTTCTTTTAAAGGTTTTGACACGAACCCATTTCTTCTGGCATCATCAAGAAACACACAAAGAAAATCATAAAATCCTTCAACGTTGTACAGTCCAAGCAGAGTTTCTGGTGCATGTTCAGGTTCGCCCAAGATAACACTGTAAAAATTTCCTCCAATGTACCTAAGCCACATGGCAAAGTAATAAAAGCATCAGCACAGTTAATCATTTCTACCAGTCGTTCAGACATACCTGGCAAGATCAGTTTCTCTCCATTTGATGGTCCAATAAGATTTGATTCTGCCAAGGATTTTGGGATGATTCCCAAAACGTGATTGTATCCCTCCTGTACAGCTTTTGAAACGATCCTCATTAGTCTAAGATTGCCACCGCCATATACTAAGTGCATATTCCTTGCAGCTAAGACTCGACCCAATTCATGTGCTGCTTTTACGTATTGTGGCTTAACACCAACACTAGT
Organism: Zanthoxylum bungeanum; assembly: GCA_019454045.1. NCBI lineage: Eukaryota > Viridiplantae > Streptophyta > Magnoliopsida > Sapindales > Rutaceae > Zanthoxylum > Zanthoxylum bungeanum. Next base: position 5,559 of record SKCR01052579.1, on the reverse strand, counting down.
ACCGCAAAACACACGGATGTATTCAACTCGTCTTCTTGAAGTGGCTTCCATGTTTTATTTTGGATGTCTTCAAAAGTGCAATGATGAGTTGAATTTATAACACCTGAAAAAGGTGAGTAAAATAATAGCACTAGTACCTGCCAAATGACAATTATTAGTTAACAGTAAAATAAATCGTGATAGTAAAAAAGGTATGGATCCTGTCGGAGAAAATAAAAGAGAACAACAAAATAAATTACAATTATTAGGAAAAGACAAAGAGATATAATATGTACAAGAAACTTACGGCTTGATTGACGTCTAAGCGTCAGGGACAAGCTTCCCATCCAATTTTCTTATAAATTGGAAAATAGGGTCTTTTTGAGTCAGATTCCCGAGACTTAATTGTTGTCTTTCTTTTTGGAATTGTGTATGTAATTTACGAATGGCTATATGAACATATCCACTAGGATGCGTCTCAAGAGTTGAAGATATATCATTTACAGACTCCTTACTCAAGCCATCCCTAATGAATTTAATTTTAACTTTGTGATTATCAGACACCATTCCTAAAGAACGGGAACGAGTATTGCAATTCCAGCGTGCACATTTGTAACAAACACCCATTTTCTTAGCTCTACGTTTTTTGCATAGGTGATTTTTCAAAAATCGGGTAAATAAGATCTACAGGAATCATAATACTCACCTGCTAATCGAACCCGTGCTTCGATTACCCAACGAATGTCATTAGGAATATCATGGATCATCAGTAGTCTCATCCGTTCCAAGCAAGCTTTGTAGACTTTCATCAGAGAGTTTTGAGGGAGAGAAGGAAATTGCTTGTGAAGATTACGAGAACTTCTTCCATCATGAAATGTCTTAATCTGCAAAAACTAAACACACAAAATTAAATCACACCAAATCACAATATATATACAAATTGCATGGGTTTCCTCCATGCGAGCGTTAAGTTTAACGTCGTCAGCTAGACGTGACTTCTCGAACTTTAGGATGGATCTAAAAGTGTGACACTTTCTTTTTGTCGCTCAAATGTGGAGGCCTTACCAAAACATAAGAATGGATTTGCTAATGACAAAACCATTAGGTGTATATATGCCACCTAATAGACATATAAGTTGGAGAGCATGGCAAGCAATATGGCTTTGTCTCCAAGGTAAATAAAAACCACTATCTTAATAATGATTAAATTATCTTCAATTATGTTGTAGTAATTATCTCATAATTATTACTAACTTGATTATCTCATAATCAAATAATTCTAGAAAACATTAAGTTAAACTAATTTAACACAGTTTTCATTTGTGACAAAAAATATTATTAATCTCATTAATAATATATAAATATAATGTGAGCATATTATTAGACAATCTAATTATATTAGGTTTGCTACAGTTAATCGAGCTAGCACGGGGACCAAATGGACCTACGGTTCCGAGCTCCAATAATTCCAAAATATTAATTAGACTCTTTAATCAAATATTACGAATTATTAACTCCGAGTTATTCCACTAAAAACCCGAAGTTGAACTCTCGTTACCGTAGATGGATAAAATAAACCGAACAACTTCGGTGTCCATCTATATAGTCATTACATATGGATATAGCCCTTCACGAATATCTCATAAATAGAGTCGGGTCAAAAGTCCGTTAAACCCCTCTGAATATTTTGTCTCTTAAGCATCATTGATTATATAATGAACAATTAATTCATAACAATTATGAATATTAAACTTTTTATTTGTAATAGAAAAGTTTAGCGCTCAAATTATTCAAGTCCCGAATCAACTCTTAAAAGTGATATTCCTTTGTTTCTTGTAAGAATGCGTGAATTTCATATATATGTAAAACATTCTAAGCTACACACCAACCATATCCCCAAAATACTTAGTTATTAGCCGGTAATGTAACACCAACCTCACCATAGTAAATCAAAGGACATCGCATGTCATGCAGAAGTTCGTAATACACTTAGAATTAAGATCGAATCCATAAATGACCATCTATTAGATAAAATGAATTTCTTCGTTTAACGGATATTAAAAGAAATTCGTATTTATCTGAGTCCAGTCCTATATGATCTCATCATACAAGGTATCTCCACTCCCATGTGACTACATGAATGAACCCGGATCAAAGTCGTTATATAAGTATAGAATGGACCACAGCTATAGATAAACCACAAATAAATAATCCTTTTTTTTTGCTCTCTATGGACTATCTAGATTACTAACTTCAGACTTAAATCCTTTTGTGCATCAAACATACACTAAGTCTGAAGGTACATGAGTAATCAAGGTAAATAAGACAATTGGACAATATGTGATATAAATCAAACAACTTTGATAAAATGAATAATGTATTTATTATAACAATAATAATTAATTCCGTTTATAATACATGAAGCTCCAGGACATAAATCCCAACAGGAGAGTGATAATTCCCTTATGGCGTTTACCGTTTATAGAGAGTGTGTTGGAGGTGCATAGCACCGGCAAGACCCACGGGCCTCTGTGGCTTTTATAGTCTCGGGATTTTCCTAGCATGAGGGAGGGATAATGCCCTCATGGCATTGGTCATCCCTTTTCGGATCCATATAATCATAGCACGAGGAAGATTATAAGGCTTATGTGGCATTTGCAGACTCATGGTTTGCCCAACATGTGAGGAAATTCCCCTATGGTTTTGGTCATCTTCTGATTCGTAGCTCGGTTCATCGGGACATTTGGACTGTGAGGTTCAAAATTATTATTTTAGGTAACAAGGGGCATGCCGTTATCTCTATTACCTCAATATTTTTGGATCGGTGAGGAGTGTGTGATACGTCACCCCCGTTACGTTTATCATTTTTTATTTTATCTTTTGGACTACATGGTATGTGACATCATCGCCTGTGTTTGTAGGGATGGCCTGAGGTTGAAAATCTTCTCTCATGGTCATTCTGGGTTAAATAGCTTGGAACTACATTCGTTCGGCCAAGGCCTTACCGCTTGACAAGCACAATGAGGGATCATTCTCTTGTGGCAAGATTTATTGATTGGTTCGGGGCTGGGTTACGTCCAACTAAGGCTCTATTATTGTGTTTTGTCAGAAAGATGGTTCATTCCCTTACGTCCATATGACTTAGATGGCTTGGGGTCAGAATCTTCCCCCAAGGCTTCTATCTGTCAAATTGGCTCAGGGTTGGGTTATGTCCCGCCGAGGCTCTATTACTGTGTGTTGGCGCAAAGAGGGTTCATTCCCTTGCGGCCAAGTGACTTAGATGGCTTAGGATCAGAATCTCCCCCAAAGCCTCTCTCTGACAGATTGGCTCGAGGTTGGGTTGTATCACGCCAAGGCCTTATTGTTGTGTGTTGGCGCAAAAATGGTTCATTCTCATACGGCCAAGTGACTTAGATGGCTTAGGGTCAAAATTTCTCCCCGAGGCTTTACTATTTTAATAATAGCCCAATGATGAGAGCTTTCCCTCGTGGCATCTGTTTTATTTTACAGGTCTTTGCAGATCATTTCCTTATGGGACTCAGCATGTCGAGTGAATGCTTCGGCCCGAAGTGGCATAAGATAAGCTTCTTCAAGAGGAGAAGCTAGCGGATTGACTACCAGAGTTAGCTTGGGTCAACCTCTTCGGTCAGATGGCATAGTGGAAGAGATGATCAAGTTATAAATTAGAAGCAAAGATACTAGATCAAGGTTATAAACCCGACGTGGATTTTCATAAGAAAAAGTATTGAAGCTTGCAGTTGTGGTACCCATTATGAGATAGTGTAGACTTGAGATTTTGAACTTGATCAAGATTGAGCATCAGCATGAGAATGAACCACAATCTTTTATAAGTTCCCGACATCAACTCGCAAACTCGTTGATACTGAGAACTGAGGGAAAAATATGATGGTGGTTTTTCACCCTGAGAAAGGTTCAAATACTGAGGAGGGGTAGGATATATATTGTATTTAGCCCAAAAATACATGAATTGGAACTATTCCAATAGAGAGATCAAATCGTAAAAACACAATGTGTGTGTATATATATCTTAACCGAAAATAACAATTTTCTTTCGCAAGATGGATTTTGATGTTGCAACACTAGAAGACTTCGACGTGTATTTACGAACATTATAAAAAAATATCGAAGCAATTGTTGATAAAAAAACCAAAAAAAGGATAAAAAAATCAAAGTAAGATGAAGATCAAGATGATGATTAAAAGCTAAAACTAATTGTAAGTGAATTTATTCAAATATTTTAAAGCTCTTAGGAATCATACATTTTGTATCATTTGTATTTAAAATGGTTCAGAATGCTTAAAAAATCATTTGCACTTTATCTGCAGCAAAATAAATTTCAATACATAAGTGTATCGGAAAATACTTTTGAAAAATTAGTAAACGGTTGAATTAAATTTCAAATGATATATTGTTAAATAGATATGTGTCTCTATTTTTCTATGGTTCAAACGGAACATAATTCCGATATATAGAATTTTTGTTAGAGCCATATTACTACAATATATTTAGATGTGTGTTTTCTATAGACCTGCCATATTAGAAAATTTTCAAAAAATTCATCATAATGTTTTTTAAGCTGAATTTTTACAGATGATAGATCTACATGTGTAGTTTATATGAAAATTTACGAATCTTGATTTGAAATTTTATAGAGCATGTTATGGCCAAAATATTGAGTGTTGTCAGGATTGACTGGTCATCAGAAACTTACTGAGACATGCATACCGATCACCATACCTGTCTAGACAGGCATACCGGTCACCATACCGGTCAGAGCTGAATTTTTCATTCATTCTGGAACTGGGCCAAATCATACCGGTATGCATACCGATATATATATCGGTCTATTTTCAACATTTAAAAACACAACAATCATATTTTCAGAAGCCGTTTCTTGATGTCAGGCTTGCATACCGACCTCAGAATAGAAAAATGACCATATTCAGTTTCAAGCCTATAAATTGAAGCTTGGTTTCATTTTTGCATAGAGGAACATTTTAGGAAAAATATATTCAAAGCAAAAATCATTTTCATACATCATTTGATTACAAAAAGAAGCTTTAAACACTTTCAAAAAGAGTTTTTAAGATCTTCTATATCTTACACTCTCTACATTTGAAAAAGCTCATACTTCATCTTCATATTCATATTAGTGAGCTTTGATACATTTGGGTTAGCAACTCACATCTTGAATCTTCTTATCTTTTGTGAGTGCCTAAATGAATTGTAAAGGCTTCATATTCAAACACTTGAGGTTGTGAAATCTCTTTGTGAGTGGGTATACTCAAAGGGTGGTTTGTAAAGGTTTGTGAGTGAGCCTATTTCGAAAACCCATTGTAAAGGTTTTAAGAGTGAACCAAGGGATAAAACTCTTGTGTAAAGGTTTAGAGTGAACCTAGGGGACAAAACTCTTGGTTGCGAGTGAGCCACGTAAAACTCGGTGCAAGTTATGGATTCAACTTAGTAGAATTCTTCAAGCGTGACTTGGGGGAGTGGACGTAGGCATTGTTGGTTGAACCACTGTAAATCACCGGTGTCATTTTCTCTATCTTTTAAAAT
>SKCR01052578.1:0-17962 GCA_019454045.1 Zanthoxylum bungeanum | reverse complement strand
CCTATATAGGCACTGTTCCAATTTGGGTCTTTCAGTTTGGTATCATCCAAACGTTATGCCTGGCATACCCAAATTGTCTGGAATGAGAAACCTCGTTTCTTCCCTGTTCATATCCTATATGACATCTGTCAAACAGATTTATATGGAACCTTATTCTAAATAAGTTTTGCACTGTTAATACATATCCTATTGAAGGAAACAGTAGCTCAGAGGGACTCGTGATAAACCTTATTATGTCCAATAAAATTCGGTTTTTAGTTCGGACACACCGTCTAACTGACGTGTCTCGGGGAGGAGTCCTCATTTGAAAGAATACCGTACTCTTTCATGTACGTATGAAACATACTGCTTAAGTATTTTCCATTACGGTCTTACCGTAGCGGAATAATACTATAGCCGATCTGTTTATATACTTCGTGTCGAAACTTTAAAGTTTCCGATTTGTGTTCTTCAAAAGAAACACATAACCATAACGTGATGCCACATCCGTTAAGGTCACGAAATATTCATGTTCACATCTAGCCTAGCTAGATATGGGCCCACTAACTTCACCATGAATAGGTCTAACAGATCGGTGGCCCTTTTACTATTACTAAGTAAATAGTATTTTAGGTACTTTACCTAATAAACTAGATTCGCAGACCTTATTTGAATAGTCAATCAGTCCTAGTACCCACTCTTCAAAAGTGTGGATATACGAGTCTCGTTTAATTGTGTCCTAGACAACAATGCCACAAATAAGTCTCTATTGATCAAATCAATTTGAGCTATTTATTTGTCATTTTTATATGTTTGAGATTTTATTATATTCAAAATATAAATTCTGTATTTACATCTAATGTATTTATCTCAGTATCATCTTTATATAATGAAACACTTAGTGTTCTAGAATATAAAGGTTTTATCCGCAACGGATTAAACACTGATATAGAGATAATGTCTCTAGTCAAACTAGTTACATTATAACAGTTCCTAATTTAAGTACATACCCAAACGGTAGTTCCTAAACTTAGGTATCTACGGTCGAAACAGCGACTTTCGTCCCGTTTCCGATTCGCAGAGAAATCTCGGCTTGAAGTCAGTATCCAGCTCATAGCGGATTCTGAACATCAATACATATATTTAATGTACCACACTAAGTATTTAAAATCTAATTTTAATACTAGTAGTGAACATAACTTTGACAAATATTTTAAAGTCAGAGCCTCGCCCTTTCTTTAATTCCTTCGTGTCTTCCATATCCAAATGGTAGTCACTTTGGGATATGTCAATTATCTTTTCAATATTTCACAAACCTTTGGCCAAGCCTTGGGTTTCGGAATATCGAAACGATGTGCACCTTGTGCAACACGCCCAATTGCAAACTTTGACTTTTCACCTCTAGAATAGTCAAATCAATTCTCTAAGAATTATTAATTGCAATTTAATTTTTTAAATCTAAAGATAGATTTATGATAAGTATAATAATTAAGCACTAAAGTCATCATCACATAAATCTTCCAAAGATTTTATGCTCTACTATTTGCTTAATTATGGGCTTAGTCATAATAAGTTATTTTATCAAATAAATTAACCTATTATTTATTCCCAATATGAAAATTAAATCATTTAAAACATTTAATCCAATGATTATATATTTTAAATATTCAACTTTTCAATTCTTTCTTGATTTCAATAGTCCAACTATTTAATCAATTTAATAAGGTACTATTTATTGTAATGATTACAATAATCCAATTATTTAATCAACTATAATTTTAATTCAATTATATTGATTACTATAATCCAATTATAAAATCAACTATATATTGAATGAGTTTGTATATAGTCCAACTATATATATATTTTAAAACAACATAAAATATTAGTCCAACTAATACTTTTGATTAATATGACGAGTAAAATATAGATGAGCGCGTTTAGCGAGTATTCGAACGAATGTTGCAAATTCAATACTTGCCTCCCACTATTTTTCATCGAGGCTCTAACCCTCTGTCGAGTACTCGGGAAACTGTGTTTCCTAGTGGGCTAGGATCCCGTTAAATATCACACAATCTTGACTTTGGCCAACAAATTGTATGATAATTAACTAGGTAGATCTCGAAGATCAATTGGATCTCATCCAACTCCTAGATCCAGTAGGTGGACATCCAAGTCCCAAACATATATCTAATATATGCCTATATATCGAATATATACCCTAACCTTTTTCCTCTGAATCAACTAGGCCTTGGCTTTGGCACAACAAACCTAGTGATCCCAGTCAAGCACGGACCCATTGACATGGAAGCTTCGTAATCAATGTCAATGGACAAGAAGTGGTCTTGACTTTGGCCAACAAACCACAACTTGGACACGACACCGATATGGAACAAAGCCTCGTGATTAAAACACATCTTCGACGGACAAGGGCTTGACTTTGGCTAACAACCCCTGCCAATCTCGGATCTTGAGTAAGAATCACTCAATTGAAGGAAAATAAACGCTTGATATTTAACGAGGGTTTTTCGCGTGCAAATTGGCTACCAATTTAATTATCTTTGTTAAGGTCTCATCATCATACACCCTTAAACATGCATTCTAAATACATAATAAAGCGAGTATGAAAATAAATAATAATGATATGCGGATGGATACTTAACACATTGATCCTAGATCAAATCTCTCCCTTTCTCACTCAAGCTAGCGCTTGTATTACTTCTACCCGTTACACTACACTTCTAAAGAAACCTCATTTACATGGAGGGGAATAGGTGAGAAGATAATACAAAGAGAATGAAGGTGATAAGGCTGGACACGCAGGTCCAATTTAATAAATCGAATTTATTACAACAATTTCTAAAATTGCCCCCCCGACTAATATCCATCCGATATACATTATTCATACAACACAACCACGTATTCACACACATAAGCATGCTATCAATCAATCTAATCAAATTAATTAATCTGATAATTAAGTGATCATCCAATGTTCAAATAACGATTTGATTTTGTTCGAGTCAAACTCGTTTTTGCGAATAAGTACTTAAAGTACGAATTCATGAATTAAATTAAACTACATAATTAAATCTAATTTAACATGTATTTAATACTAATTCACTATTCAATTCCAAATTAAATATTACACTTTTATTTAATAAACCTTTTACGATTTAAATTCCATTTTTAATCGTAACGCGTCTCAAAGACCGATTAACGTCCAACGTCAATTCAATTAAAGTCCAATGGGCTTTTAATTGATTTCTTAAAGCGTGGACTTTTGGTCAACTCGGGTCAAACCGATAACCAAAGTCCAATCCGGGATTTACCCCATAAGCCCATAAATCAATCTTGGCCCATTAGGCCCAATTGAACTTTAAAGGTTCATTAGTCGCATTTGGGCTTTATGGTTAAGGTTTTGGGCCCAATTGGATCCAATCCACTTGGCCTAAACCCAACTTGATAAAATCAAGCCCAATAAGCCCAATTACAACATTAAAGTCCAATTTCCAAAATTAGGCCCAATTAATTAAATATACAAAATCCAATTTCATATTCAATTAAACTAAAGTGTATTACATGATTAATCAACTAAATCAATTTTCTAAAACACCATATTTGTCCAATTAATCATGCTCATTATCATTATCATATGTCCAACACATAAATGAAAAAATCAAACCCATTACATGCTTTAATGCTCTCGGCCAAAGGAGGGATTTTGTGTCCGTCCGATTGGTTTCAATCCAATCGAACCCACAATCGACATCAAATCACCATCCACTTTGATTTCATACACATCCAATGTCACAAAATCAAAATCACCAAGACATTAGGGCAATAATTCCAATTCGGCCAAGGTGAAAATTTTGGGGATTTATGTTCAATTTAAAATCCAATACAATTCGTCTTAAATCAACATCATCCTACATGATTCTAACTTCATCCAATGAATCAAAATCAAAAAATTCCAAGAATCCAAAATTCACATACCCATTCGGCCAACTCATAAAATTTGGACAAAATTGATCCAATCACATTTTGTTGAAATTGATCAAATCAATCTTCAATATAACATATACTAAGCATGCTCAAACATCCAATTTTATCAAATCATGCTCAAATACAAAATACCCAATTTTAAGCCCTACATTTTTCATGCTTGAACCTAAGCTCTTGATGCCATTGTTGGTTATTATCTAGGTCCCAAGATCAACAAGACATGAAAACAATGTGTGAACACATCAACGGAGGTAGCGGAATACTCACATCGATTGGTTGAGTCGATTTGGAGATGAATGAAGCCCAAAATGCTCACTGCTTCATGCGTGAACTGCAGCAATCCACTGCCCACTGTCTTCAGTTTTTGAGCTGCGAAACGGAGCTCCAAGCCTCGTCTAACGGATCTCGGCTCATGGGCGAACCTCCCTACCACCTTCGCAAGACTCGTAAGTGTGCTAGCACTTGATTTCTCACCATGAAAAACCACTCTTGCTCCCCTATTTGTCACGCCAAACTGGTTCAAACCAGTGAAGAAACTCATTGTTTTGGCGTGAGGAGAAGAGAGAAATTGAGAGAGATGAAAGTTGTGTGTAATTGGTTGGTAAAGCTTTTCCAAAAAGCCTTTATATAATTTCCAAGAAAAAATAATAAAACCAATTACTTAATTGATTTAAATAAAACCAAGAGCAAATGATTTTCCCTCCAAACACTATTACACCAACTTACATCAACTATTCACATGTCACTTTAATAAAGTGATGTGATGCAAGTCAATCCATCAATCAATCAATCAATCACTCAAAGTGACTTTTGATTTGACGCTTGATGTGACGATTGATTTGACGCTTGATACGACTTGCGATGCCGCACTCGTATTCGAAATACGAATGCGCTCGCAATCACACTTGGGCTCGGGTTCGCTAATTCTAAATTAACGATTTTTCCGTCGCGTCGTAATTAAATGATTACGCCTAGCGAATTCACTATTCACGTCGCTAACGAATTAATTCTAAATTAATTCGTTCACCCGAATTAAAATCTAATTTTAATTCCGCGTCGAAATCTAATTTCATTTAATATATCGAATATATTAATTTATCGATTAATTCCAAATTAATCGTTATCTCTCTCTAGACGATATTTTATCCTAGATAAAATATCTCCGTAATTAATCCTAGATTAATTTTCTCTCTCTTCTATATAATCCCAGATTATTCAAGAGTGCGAGTTGTGCGTCATCGGTGGATTATCGGGAAGCGACCCATGAGATCCCCGGATAAGTTGGCAGTAAATACGTCAACGATCTATTCATGATCAGACCTCCACATGTTCATTGGGTGTAGACTGATGCTCATGATGTCTAGTGCGTATCAAGATAGGATCTGTCAGTCATGTGTATAGGGCATAGTCATCCGCACGTGTTTGTGATCTAGTAAATCCATGGCCGTGGTATAACGTCGGAAACCAATTCCGAGTGTTATTTCGTGATCGTAAATTGAAAGTCGAGTGTATTATACCGAACGGATTTGACGTTCTCATCTATATCCCAGGTTAATACGGATGACCTGTGACGTAGGGATTATACATATGCTATGACCTCGACTTGCATAGTTTAGCGAGATTATCCGTGGTCACCAAAATACCTCTCATTCTCTTTTGCACATTTTCGGCCACATATATAAAAAGAGAGAAAATTTGTTTTTTCATTATCTGAAAATTTCGGGCTTTTGTTTGTGGTTGAAGGAGAAGGCAGTTTAGGCATGTGTGAAGTAGATTTTGGAACTAATTAGTGTAATTTGTTTCCAATTTTTACAAATTATTGTTGTGTAGGAAACGGCCGTGAGTGCGCAGCGGATAATTAAAAAATTATGATGCCGCTATACCTTTGCCCAAGACCCATTTGTTTTGATTATTATACAAGCCTAGGCATGTTACTATATATTCTAAGCATAAAAACCCATAAAACATGCAAAGAACATAAACCTAAACATGCTAACTATCATAAGAACTCTAATTAAAATAAAGAAAGAAAATGACTTACTTGAACCGAAGACTCCTCCAATCATCCCTCCAATCTATAAGCTTTTCTCGAACTCAGCAAGCTCTTCCACGTTCCAAAGAGCCACCCAAGTGTGTGGCCTCCTAAGGTGCACACACTAAAGCCAAAACTCAACGGCAAGACTACGCTTGAGTGCACGGGTGTTTTGACCCTTGGTGCTAGCCTAGGCAAATACCTCAAAACTTTTAAACTTGAGATTCCTCTAGTAAATAGACTTAAGGATCCTCAAAAATCAGTTTCTTACTCTTAAACTTTAGAGTGCTCACTTATTATAAAACCCAAGATATGAAGTTTTTGGTGTAAAATTTGTAAAGAATTCTTTGGGTTTATATAGGTGCTCCAAAGAAAACAAAATTAATTAAGAATCCGATGTGAGTTAATGTAATTTAATCTTAGCCATTGGAATTAATTAGTGGTTTTAATGAGATTACAAAACCCTAATAAGAGTTTGGGCCGAATTGGAATTCAAAACAAATACAAATAAAAAAAATAAACGCGCAATCTGCGCTTTTATTTATTTATTCCCATTCCAAAAGTGCCCCTATCCATTCACCAATCCCTAAGCCACTATGGGAACCTCATAAATGATCTGTTCAATAATAAAAACATTGAAACCATTTTTCCAACAATTCATACAGCAATCATATATGTAGTTAAATTTGTATTGTGCTGTTAAACCATTGATTTCGACTTTGGGTGTGGACCTTTGGGTCCTCTCAAGTTGGACATGAAATGATCGTGATAATTTAATCAAAATAAATTATAATCCGATCGATGGTTATTCGATTTCAATGACCAAGGTTGACATCTAGCAACATGCCAAGGCCTCCCAAATGAGAAGGAAAAATATATACCTTATGTATGCGATTTAAATATTCCGGTCCTTCGCCTCACTGTATCCCCACCTTTTGACCCTAGGGTACGAAAGTGTCTACCTATATGTTCAAAGGTTATTATGATGTTGATTAGTGTCATGAATTGTGCTAACCCACGGAATTGTAGGACAGTTAGTAATGTCCCATAGCGTCACTATTTTGTAAATGATATTGTATTATTGTACAAAATTAACTATGTAGTAATGAAATTGCCTTTTACCGTTTTGTAATTTATTTACTTAGAAATATAAATGGTAAAAGTCCCTATGATTAGTTCCGGATTGAGATGATATGAGACAGTATCAATCCATAAAGGTTTAATCATTAAATATCCCTAGTCGTAGTATTATCGAGACTGGACATCGATAATGCGGAATAGACTAGTACTGCACTGTGCATGTTGTGAGGGCACAACGGCATAGTTCTCATATATTTAAGTATAGGATACTTATGCAAGTGCGGTAGGAGGAGTTGTGTTTTACCGATGGTACGGAAAACAGCTTCGCTCTGGATAGACCCCGCGGAATCCCATTGGTAGTATGTCTGCGTGTCTATGGGAGTCCGCTTCAGGGTAGGTGCATATGATCTTAACCTGAGATTTGCATCGCTAGTACTTACGACAATCGGTAAAATTTAGGTTTGGTGGTCCAGGGCTTTAACGAGTTCTGTGTATACCTCTTCTGGGTTTATCGAGAATCGTAGTGTATTGGATGTGATGTCAAGATGGAAGTATCACTTCAGACATATGGAGATGATGATCGCGAGGGATTCAGAACTAGTACTCTATAATGGTTGCAACCATCGGGATAATATGACTAGGTCAGGATTATCCGATTCAAAGAGACTGGTTGCTTGACATCCGATATGTTTTCGGACGGGGCAGACACTTATCCAGCCCCAGCCCTAGCATGTGATCATCCGATACTGGTTCGATATACACTATACTACGGTATACTACGCCTGTTATAGATCTAATATTCCAGTAAGAATATTTCTAGAGAATGGGTAGGCATGGCGTTTTGCTAGAAGCTAACCTTGTCTTGTAAATCGGTAAAAACGTAGTACTTGGTACGTACGTGTTCGGATAGTTCGACAACCGGATTTACTGCCAACATATCTAGAGGTCTCTTGGGTCGCTTCCCGAAGATTCACCGATGACGTATGATTCAAACTCGATTAATCTTGGATTAATTACGGAGAGACTTTATCTTGGATAAAGTACTGAATAAGAGAGAGATCGATTAATTTAGAATTAATCGTAAAATTATTATATTCGATATAATAAACGGAATTCGATTCCGACGCGAAATTGAAATTAGATTTTATTCGGGCAAACGAATTAATTTAGAATTAATTCGTTAGCGACGTAAATAATAATTCGCTAGGCGCAATTATTTATTTAAATTCGATTTAATTAACGTCGCGACGAAAACTCGATATTTCGGAAATATCGAACCCGAACGCGTGAGTGCACGTGGGCCCACTTTCATTTGGAAACGTGTGGGGCCCACATGACACTTGTCATTATTTGTATTTTTTAATCAAGATGCAATGCATGAAGATAGTGTACAAAGCACTCAAAGATAATGCATGGAAATTGAGTGTTAGACACTCTAAGTGTTGCATGGTTTGTGTTATATTTATATTATTATTTAATATAATTATAACATAAATATAAATTGATTTTTGAGACAAAAATCAATCATATCCTCCTTCCTCTCTCATTACCGAAACTGTGACAGTTTCTTGGCTCTCCTTTTCAGGTTTTTGTTGCAAAAGCTTGAAGAATTTGTGTTTGTTTGGAACATAAAGAACACATCTTTGGCTAGCACCATCAAGGGATCATACAAGGTGTTATGGGAAACTCATCTTAGAGCTTGGAAGGATCAACTAAAGCTTGGAGCTTCTCTTTACTGCTTGGCCGAAATCTTCACTGCACATAGGAGCATTTTTGCTTCATCCATTGCATCCACATTTGGCTTTTGTGAGTATTGTTTCCGCCATTACTTCCTTTTAGTTCATTCATATATATATCTTGCTTGGTTTTTGATCTTGGGACATGGTTATTAGATTACCAACAATGGTATCATTGAGCCTAAAAATGCATGCAAATATATTAGGATGTTATTTGGGGAAAATTGTTTGAAGCATGATTTGATGAGTTTGCTTGGTTGAATATGCTTAGATGTATGTTAAAATGGTTTATACATCATCAATTTCATGGAAAATAAATTGGATTAATTTTTCCAACCCCAAAGTGGCTTGGCCGAATACATGCAAGCATGAGGACTTGATGATTTTTTAATTTTAAGACATTGGATGACTTGAAATAATATGGAGATGATCATTTGTGACTTGATTGGATTGAAAACGAAATCGGAACCATATTGTTCACCTTGGCCGAATGCTTGATGACATATTAGGGACTTGATTTTTGATTAAATAATGTTGGACATGTATTTAAGATAAAAATATGATTAATAGATTAATTTGATATTTTGGAAATATTGATTAAAGGATTAATCATGAACATACACTTTAATTAATAAGTTGTAAAATTTGGAATTTTAAAATTTAGTTAATTGGGCTTAAATTGGAATTGGGCCTAAAATTATTATATTTGGTCATAAATGGGCTTGGTTGGGCCAAGTAGATTTGGACCATTTGGATTGGATCCAAAATGGGCCTAAATCACACCATTTAAGTCCAAATGTAATAAATGGGCTTTTATGTTTAATTGGGCCTTATGGGCTTGATATTGGTTTTATGGCAAATGAGGGTGATTCCTTATTGGGCTTGGAAATTGGGTTTGACCCACATTGACCAAGGCCCAAGCCTAATGAAATCAATAGAAAGCCCATCGGACTTTAATTAAACGAACATTAGATGTTAGTTGGGCTTTGAGACCCAATAGAACTAGATTTGGAATCTAAGTTATAAAAGCACAATAAAAGTGTATATATTTAATTTAGAATTAAATAAAAGGATTAGTATTGAATACGACTTAAATTGGATTTAACGAGTAGTTCGATATAATTCGTGAATTCATCCAATATGTATTTATTCTCAAAACGAGTTGGACTCGCGCAAATGCAAACAATTGTTTGATCATTGTATTGTCACCTAATTAAAGACTAATTAATTGGATTTGATTGGTGTGTATACATGCCTTGAATGAATGAATGAATGTGGATGTATTGTATGAATAGTGCATATCGGATGGATATTAGAAGGGAAGGGTAATTTTAGAAATTATTGTAAATTGGAATTTATAAATTGGACCTGCGTGTCCAGCCTTGTCTCTTTATCTCTTTGTATTCTCTTCTCACCTAATTCCCCTCAATGTAAATGAGGTTTCTTATTGTATTATGTAATTGGGTAGAAGTAGAATAATGCTAGCGGGGAGAGGAAAGGGAGTGATTTGTTCTAGGAACAAGTGTTTATATATCCATCCGTATATCACTATTACTTTACTTTATGCACTTTATGATGTTTTTTTAGAAGCATGCTTAAGGGTGTATGATGATGAGACCTAACAAAGATAAATTAATTGGTTGCCAATTACGCGAAAAATCCCTCAAACAATATTAAGCGATTTTCCTTCCGTTGAGTGATTCTTTCTCAAGATCCAAATTGGCATTGGTTTGTTGGCCAAAGTCAAGACCTTTGTCAATTGAGGATGTGTTTGAATCATGAGAGTTTTGTTACACATCGGTGTCTGTCCAAGTTGTGATTTGTTGGCCAAAGTCAAGATCACTTCTTGTCCATCGACATTGATTACGAAACTTTCCTTGTCAATGGGTCCCGCTTAACTGGAATCATTAGGTTTGTTGTGCCAAAGCCAAGGCTTAGTTGATTCAGAGGAAATGGTTAGGAAAATGTATTGGATACATTGACGTATGTATTAGATATATATGTTTCGGACTTGGATGTCCACCTACCGGATCTAGGAATTGGATGGGATCCAATTGATCTTCGAGATCTACCTAGTTAAATATCATACAACTTGTTGGCCAAAGTCAAGGTTGTGTGTTATTTAACGGGATCCTAGCCCACTAGGAAATTGGATTTCCCGAGTACTCAACAGAGGGTTAGAGACTTGTAGAAAATAGTGGGAGGCTAGTATTGAGTTTGCAATTTCATTCAGATACTTAGCTTTACGCGCTTACAAAAAAATTTATTTCGTCATTTTTAACATTAGTTGGACTAATAAAAATGTTATTTTTCTTGTAACAGTTTGACTGTACCCATTTTTCGTTAACTAGATAGTTGGACTATCGTAGTTAAGATGGCTAGCAAGGTAAATGTCCGTGACATTATCATGGGAGACAATGTCTTTAAAGGGACAAACTTCGCTGATTGGGAAATGAACCTAAGGATAGTCCTTGGGGCAGAGAGGATACTGTATACGATTCAGAGACCTCTCGGGCCTAAGCCCACTGAGCCACTTGAGCTGGAGTTATGGAAAACTCACAGTGATGATTGTGACACAGCTCAGTCGATTATGCTTGCTTCAATGACTCAACACTTTCGTCGCCAAAATAGGGACTTGGATCCTTATAATATGATGGCAAGATTGCAAGATCTTCACCGCACTAATAAGCGGATGGCGAGGACGAGTTGGTGAAGAGGATCTTTCGCACCCGTATGATGATGGTAGTTCTGTTGAGGTCCATGGACAAGTCTCAAGATGTTTGCCTGAAATGCGGCAAAAGAGTCACTGGAAGCGTGACTGCCTCATGAACAAGGGACTAAGGAGGACATACAGGCGGGCAAGGCCACCGCCTCAGGTTTGTTTGTTGTTTGAGATAAATATGACTACTTCAAGTCTTAATAAAAATTGGATTTTTGATTCTGGCTGTGGTTCTCATATTGTACTGATGTGCAGGATCTGCATGATAGCAGGAGACTGGCTTCGGGGGAGGTTGATCTACGTGTGGAAATGGAACTTCTGTTGCTGTTTTGGCCGTAGGCACTTTTGTTTTGGAACTGCCCTCGGGGCATGTACTTAAACTAAATGACTGTTATTTTGTTCCTAGTTTAACTAGGAATATTATTTCTGTATCTTTGTTAACCCAAACAGGGTACACTTTTGTATTTAAAAACACCAGGTGTTATTTATATATGAATGATGCAGAAATTTGCAGTGCTGATGCAAATAATGGTCTTTATATTTTGAATATAAATGAATCTCCAAAATGTAAAATAACAAACAAAGGCTCAAAATGAGTAATCCAAAAGAAGAAACTTATTTGTGGCATTGTCGTCTGGGACACATCAACAAGACTCGCATATCCACACTTTCGAAGAGTGGGTACTTGGACGGATTTGATCCAAATTCATATGACGTCTGCGAATCTTGCTTGTTAGGCAAAATGCCTAAATCACCTTTTAGTGGTAAAGGTGAACGCGCCACTGAACTGTTAGCCCTCGTTCATAGTGACGTTTGTGGGCCCATGTCTAGCCAGGCTAGAGGTGGATATCGATACTTCGTAACCTTTACGGATGATGCATCACGTTATGGTTATGTGTATCTAATGATGCACAAGTCGGAAACTTTTGAGAAATTCAAAGAGTTTCGACACGAAGTTGAAAAACAAACAGGCAAGAGTATTAAACATTACGGTCGGACCGTGGTGGCGAATACTTAAGTAATGAGTTTCAAGATTACTTGAAAGAATATGGTATTCTTTCACAATGGACTCCTCCTGGAACACCACAATTAAATGGTGTGTCTGAACGGAGAAACCGTACCTTGCTTGACATGGTAAGGTCGATGATGAGTCGCACTGAGCTACCTATATCCTTCTGGGGACATGCATTAGAAAGTGCAATTCTTATTTTGAATAGGGTTCCGTCAAAGTCTGTTGAACAGACTCCGTATGAGATATGGACAGGAAAGAAACCAGGTTTCTCATTCCTGAAGATTTGGGGTTGCTGGGCATACGTCAAACGTTTGGAAGGTACCAAACTTGAACCCAAATCAGATAAATGCCTATTTGTTGGATATCCTAAGGAAACCAAAGGATATTACTTCTATAACCCAAAAGAGAACAAAGTATTTGTTGCTCTACATGCGGTTTTCCTTGAGAAGGAATTCCTAAATGCAGTGGTTAGTGGGAGGAAAGTAGAACTCGATGAAAGTCGTAGTGATACTGTTCCTGGCATTGAATCTAGAACGGAACACGAACAGTCCATCCAGGATGAGACTGAACCACAATCTTCAATTACACAAGGGCTACGTAGGTCGGAGAGAGTCAGGGTAATACCTGAGAGGTATGGATTCCTGATCTCACCTCATGTAGATATTAATCTTATTGAGGATACTGAACCGGCTACGTACGAGGAAGCGATACGGGGTATCGAATCCACTTTATGGCAAGAAGCCATGAAAGCCGAAATGGATTCCATGTATACCAACCAAGTTTGGACACTGGTTGATGCACCAGAAGGCGTAAAGCCTATTGGATGCAAATGGGTCTTCAAGAAGAAGACAGACATGGATGGCAACGTTCAAACGTACAAGCTAGGCTTGTAGCGAAGTGAAGGGGTATCGTCAACAACTTGGAGTTGATTATGACGAAACTTTCTCACCCGTTGCCATGATTAAATCCATTCGGATAATGCTTGCGATAGCTGCATATTACGATTACGAATATGGCAGATGGACGTTAAAACCGCTTTC
The DNA here is from genome assembly GCA_019454045.1 of Zanthoxylum bungeanum. Taxonomy (NCBI): domain Eukaryota; kingdom Viridiplantae; phylum Streptophyta; class Magnoliopsida; order Sapindales; family Rutaceae; genus Zanthoxylum; species Zanthoxylum bungeanum. The sequence goes on along the minus strand of SKCR01052578.1, from coordinate 4,359 downwards.
CTTAACGGAAACCTGTTGGAGGATGTTTATATGCAACAACCTGACGGTTTTTATCGCACCAAGACTTGCAAACAAGGTTTGTAAGTTAAATCGGTCCATTTATGGACTGAAGCAAGCATCGAGGTCATGGAACCAACGTTTTGATGAGGTCATAAAAGAATATGATTTCATTCAAAACGTAGATGATCCTTGTGTGTATAAGAAGGTTAGTGGGAGTGCACTGACTTTTATTGTCCTTTATGTCGACGATGTATTGCTAATAGGCAATGACATTCCATGTTAACGTCGGTGAAAGCTTGGCTTTCATTGAAATTCTCCATGAAAGATCTGGGAGAAGCAGCTTTTATTCTAGGAATAAAGATCTACCGGGATAGATCTAGAAAGCTACTTGGACTCTCCCAGAGTACATATATTGATAAAGTGTTGAAGAGATTCAACATGGATCAGTCCAAGAAGGGATTGTTGCCAACATCACATGGCGTCTTTCTATCTAGGGACATGTGTCCTAAAACACAAGATGAGAGAGACAACATGAGTCGGACTCCGTTCGCCTCGGCAGTCGGATCGATCATGTATGCCATGATATGTACACGACCTGATGTGTCCTATGCTTTGAGCATGTGCAGTCGATATCAGGCCGATCCAGGACAGGATCACTGGATGGCGGTTAAGAATATCCTTAGGTATCTTAAAAGAACTAAGGATGTTTTCTTAATCTATGGAGATGGAGAACTTGAGGTATCTGGGTATACTGATGCAAGTTTCCAAACCGACAGAGACGACTTTAAGTCGCAAAACCGGGTACATATTTTGCTTGAATAACGGAGCAGTGAGCTGGAAATCTTCCAAGCAAGATACTGTTGCCGATTCAACAACTGAAGCGGAGTACATTGCAGCAGCTGAAGCAGCAAAAGAGGCAGTTTGGATCCGTAAATTCCTAATTGGATTAGGGAGTAGTTCCGTTAGCAGCTGAGCCCGTTCCATTGTATTGTGACAATAGCGGGGCTATAGCACAGGCTAAGGAACCAAGGTCTCATCAACGATCCAAACATGTTCTTCGACGATTCCATCTGATTCGAGAGATCATACATCGTGGCGATGTGAAGATCGAGAGAAGATCGCATCAGAGGATAATATTGCAGATCCGCTGACGAAGGCTATCCCTCGGGAAAGTTTGAGCGACATGTACATAGTTCAGGTATTAGATGCTTGAGTGACTGGCTATAGGCCAAGTGGGAGATTGTAGCAGACAGTAATGTCCCATAGCGTCACTATTTTGTAAATGATATTGTATTATTGTACAAAATTAACTATGTAGTAATGAAATTGCCTTTTACCGTTTTGTAATTTATTTACTTAGAATAAAATAAATGGTAAAAGTCCCTATGATTAGTTCCGGATTGAGATGATATGAGACAGTATCAATCCATAAAGGTTAATCATTAAATATCCCTAGTCGTAGTATTATCGAGACTGGACATCGATAATGCGGAATAGACTAGTACTGCACTCGTGCATGTTGTGAGGGCACAACGGCATAGTTTCATATATTTAAGTATAGGATACTTATGCAAGTGCGGTGTAGGAGGTTGTGTTTTACCGATGGTACGGAAAACAGCTTCGCTCTGGATAGACCCCGCGGAATCCCATTGGTAGTATGTCTGCGTGTCTATGGGAGTCCGCTTCAGGGTAGATGCATATGATCTTACCTGAGATTTGCATCGCTAGTACTTACGACAATCGGTAAAATTTAGGTTTGGTGGTCCAGGGCTTTAACGAGTTCTGTGTATACCTCTTCTGGGTTTATCGAGAATCGTAGTGTATTGGATGTGATGTCAAGATGGAAGTATCACTTCAGACATATGGAGATGATGATCGCGAGGGATTCAGAACTAGTACTCTATAATGGTTGCAACCATCGGGATAATATGACTAGGTCAGGATTATCCGATTCAAGAGAGACTGGTTGCTTGACATCCGATATGTGTTTCGGACGGGGCAGACACTTATCCAGCCCCAGCCCTAGCATGTGATCATCCGATACTGGTTCGATATACACTATACTACGGTATACTAGCCTGTTATAGATCTAATATTCCAGTAAGAATATTTCTAGAGAATTGGGTAGGCATGGCGTTTTTCTAGAAGCTAACCTTGTCTTGTAAATCGGTAAAAACGTAGTACTTGGTACGTACGTGTTCGGATAGTTCGACAACCGGATTTACTGCCAACATATCTAGAGGTCTCTTGGGTCGCTTCCCGAAGATTCACCGATGACGTATGATTCAACTCGATTAATCTTGGATTAATTACGGAGAGACTTTATCTTGGATAATACAGTATGAATAAGAGAGAGATCGATTAATTTAGAATTAATCGTAAAATTATTATATTCGATATAATAAACGGAATTCGATTCCGACGCGAAATTGAAATTAGATTTTATTCGGGCAAACGAATTAATTTAGAATTAATTCGTTAGCGACGTAAAAAAAATTCGCTAGGCGCAATTATTTATTTAAATTCGATTTAATTAACGTCGCGACGAAAACTCGATATTTCGGAAATATCGAACCCGAACGCGTGAGTGCACGTGGGCCCACTTTCATTTGGAAACGTGTGGGGCCCACATGACACTTGTCATTATTTGTATTTTTTAATCAAGATGCAATGCATGAAGATAGTGTACAAAGCACTCAAAGATAATGCATGGAAATTGAGTGTTAGACACTCTAAGTGCTTGCATGGTTTGTGTTATATTTATATTATTATTTAATATAATTATAACATAAATATAAATTGATTTTTGAGACAAAAAAATCATATCCTCCTCTCCTCTTATTACCGAAACTGTGACAGTTTCTTGGCTCTCCATTTTCAGGTTTTTGTTGCAAAAGCTTGAAGAATTTGTGTTTGTTTGGAACATAAAGAACACATCTTTGGCTAGCACCATCAAGGGATCATACAAGGTGTTATGGGAAACTCATCTTAGAGCTTGGAAGGATCAACTAAAGCTTGGAGCTTCTCTTTACTGCTTGGCCGAAATCTTCACTGCACATAGGAGCATTTTTGCTTCATCCATTGCATCCACATTTGGCTTTTGTGAGTATTGTTTCCGCCATTACTTCCTTTTAGTTCATTCATATATATATCTTGCTTGGTTTTTGATCTTGGACTGGTTATTAGATTATTCCAACAAAGAATCTCACATGTTCTTCTGTTGCGGCCCACGTCTCAAGCACTGATCACACATATCAACCCACGAACTGGAATACTACTCTATAAGAAAATATTATCGAAGAGAGTGGCGATTCTCTGTTATATCTTTCAAACTTCATGTGTTTCAACAAATGAACCCAATCATACCCTTATGACAAGATTTTTTGAACTAGGAAGGAAGGAAAATGTCAAAGTTATTGATCCACACATAATATTTTCAAGACCCTCAAGTCTAACGGACTAGTCATTACAATCGATACATTGAAAGTCATAGACATATGGGATAAACACTCCATGTGAAAACTTTCGGCGGTTGTTCGATAGACACTAGCAACTCATGCATCCATGTGATACACCAATGCGGACAGATCTTCGCTAGTAGCCTATGAGATCAGCTACCCCACTTAATGGTGGTTCATATCATCATGCTAGTCTCTCCGCTTTGTGATGCCCAGATTATTCACAAAACTATGACTAGGACGTTTGAGAGTAATGATTCTCATAAGGCGGAAGCCATAATCTTATTACTCCAAGGGCTTTATTACAGTGTTTGATGATTCAATAATTTATGTAAGACACATATAATAAAGATTTCCATTTTTATTAATTAATGAAAAATATTACAATACATGTACCTATAGCCCATCCATAAGTGGGTAATAGGGCATATCCCTTACAATCTCCCACTTGCACTAAGCCAACTAGTATGAATCTGGACACCATACTCTCGGGTGTGCCTATTATGCTTTTGTTGGGAGTCAACCTTTTAGTCAGAGAATCTACAAGATTATCTTCTGTGGGTATTTTCTCTATAATAACTTATTTTCTCTCAACAATCTCCCTGATGAGATGAAATTGCCTGAGTACATGCTTGGATTTATGGTGGGACGTTGGTTACTTTGATTGAGCAATGGCGCCCGTGTTGTCACAGTACATCGTGACACCATTCTTTATCACGGGAAGCACTTCCAGCTCCGTGATGAACTTCTTTATCCAGACTGCTTCTTTAGCTGCCTCAGATGTTGTAATATACTCGGCTTCGGAGGTGGAGTCCGCTGTAGTTGATTGCTTTAAGCTTTTCCAATTATAGCACCGTTATTTAAAGTAAACATATATTTTGTTTGTGATCTGCTGTCATCC
>SKCR01052577.1:0-18009 GCA_019454045.1 Zanthoxylum bungeanum | reverse complement strand
TGGTATTATGACTATGTGTCTATGGGAGGCCGAAATCAAGGTAGGTGTGTATAGTCTTAACCTGAGACTTGCATCGCTAATACTTACGATAATCGGTAGACTTTGGTCTTGGTAGTACAGGGCTTAACGGTTCTGCGTACACCCACTTCTGGGTTTATCAGAGAGTCGTAGTAGTATTGGGTGTGATGTCAAGACGGAAGTATCACTTCAGTCATATTGGAGATGATGTCACGCAGGATACGGTACTAGTGCTCTTAAGTGTTGCGCAACCATCGGGATGTTATGACTAGGTCATGCATATCCGATTATAGAGACTAGTTACCAGACATCCGACATGTGCTTCGGACGGGGCAGACACTTATCCAGCCCCAGCCCTAGCACGTGACTATCTGATACTGGGCCGATATGCACAATACTACGGTATACTACGCTTGATACAGATCTATATATTCCTGTAAGAATATTTCTGGAGAATTGGGTAGGCATGGCGCTTTGCTAGAAGCCAACCTTGTCTTGTAAATCGGTATAAACGTAGTACGAGGTACTTACGTGTTCGGATAATCCGACGACCGTATTTACTGCCAACATATCCGGAGATCTCATGGGTCGCTTCCTGAAGATTCACTGATGATGTATAACTCGCACTTAATTAATCTAGGATTAATTAGAAGAGAGAGAAAATTAATCTGGGAGATTAATTAGAAGAGAGAGAAACTTAATCTGGGATTAATTGCGGAGATATTTTATCTGGGATAAAATATTAATTAAAGAGAGAGAACGATTAATTTGGAATTAATTGATAAAATATTATATTCGATATATTATAAGAAATTAGATTTCGACGCGGAATTGAAATTGGATTTTAATTCGGGCGAACGAATTATTTAGAATCAATTCGTTAGCGACGTGAACAGTGAATTCGCTAGGCGTAATCATTTAATTACGACGCGATGGAAAATTTGTTAATTTGGAATTAGCGAACCCGAGCCCGAGAGTGATTGCGAGCGCATTCGCATTTCGAATTCGAGCGCGGCACGCAAGTCACATCAAGCGTCAAATCGCTAGTCACATCAATTGTCAAATCACTTGTCCTTTGAGTGATGTGATGTGACTTGACATGTTGTCACTTTATTAAAGTGACAACATGTGAATAGTAAAAGTGATAGGTGATGGAAAAGCATTTTTGCTTTTTGCTTTTGACCTTTTGACTTTGCTTTTTGAAAGTAAAATGTGGTAAATGCTTTTATTAAATTTGGAAAATATAAAAAGCATTACACTTCCTCTCTCTCTTGTAGATTCACGTTTTTAGGGTTTCAAAATAGGAGCCAAAATCGTTCTTCTCTCTCTTGTGCCATGACCGATTTCTTCATCATTTATTTTGCTTTGATCGATTAAAATGGAGAAGAACAAGTGCTAGCACACACATGGGTTATATTATGGTGATAGGGAAACGAATTTATGAGCATGGAAAAGCTTGGAGCTTGGAGCTTGCATGGTGTTCATCAATGGCCGAATCTTCAAGGAGGAAGATGACCCAAAACCGCGCAGTCCACTTGTCCAGAAAGCTCATTGCCGACCTTCACCAAGGAGGAAAATGGGTTTTGTTCTTCCAAGCATCAAACAAATCAATGTGAGTATGTATTCCGCCTTATTCCTTTGTGTATTCATACGAATTTTATGCATGATTTATGATCTTGGGACTTGATTGAAACTCAACAGGGATATCATGTTGTTTCATGGAAAATAACTGTTCATCTGGAAATGATTCTTTGATTTTCAGTTTATTACCAGCTGTTTCTCTATTCTCGAGCCTCGATAAGTGATCTGCCATTAGTTCTCTGTCTCTTTTCTGTCTCGGATCTCCACGTTAAATTCTTGTAGCAGAAGCACCCAACGGATCAATCTGGGTTTGGCATCTTTCTTTGCGATCAGATATTTGATTGATGAATGATCTGTGTAGACCACCACTTTGGGACCCAACAAATAAGAGTGAAATTTATCAAAAGCAAACACAACTGCAAGCAACTCCTTTTCAGTGGTTGTGTAGTTGAGTTGAGCTTCATTCAGAGTTCTGCTGGAGTAGTAAATGGTATGGAAAAATTTTCTTTGCGTTGTCCCAAAATTACACCTATAGCAAAATCATTAGCATCACACATCACCTCAAATGGAAGGGTCCAATATGGTGCTACTATGATGGGGGCAGAGACCAGCTTTTGTTTCAATATCTCAAAAGCTTCATGGAATTCTTTGGTGAAGTTGAAAGGCACATCTTTCTCCAGCAGATTGCATAGTGGTTTAGCAATCTTGGAGAAGTCTTTGATAAATCTCCTGTAAAAGCCTGCATGTCCGAGAAAATTCCGAATTCCTTTGACAGTTGATGGTGGAGGCAGTTTTTCAATTGTATCGATCTTTACTTTGTCTACCTCGATTCCCTTTTGTGAGATCCAATGTCCCAGGACAATGCCTTTCTGCACCATAAAGTGGCATTTCTCACAGTTGAGTACCAGGTTGGTATCTTCGCATCTTTGTAATATTTTTTTTCCAAATTTTGCAAGCAGTAGTCGAACGAGTCTCAAACATAGAAAAATCATACATTAAAACCTCCATACTTTATTCCAGCATGTCTGAGAATATGGCCATCATGCAACGTTGAAATGTGGCAGGAGCATTACATAGTCCAAATGGCATCATGCGGAAAGAAAAAGTATCATACGGACATGTAAAAGTGATTTTCTCCTGATCTTCTAGGGCGATGGCAATTTGATTTTACCCCGAGTATCCGTCCAGAAAACAATAGAACTCATGTCCCGCTAGTCTGTCTAACATCTGGTCAATGAATGGTAGCGAAAAATGATCCTTCTTTGCTGCTTTGTTCAGCTTCATGTAGTCCATGCATACTCTCCATCCAGTCACCGTTCTTGTAGGAATCAGCTTGTTCTTTTCATTTGTGACTACAGTAATTACTCTTTTCTTTGGCACACATTGCATAGGACTCACCCACGTGCTGTCAGAGATGGGATATATGATGTTGGAATCCAACCATTTGGTAATTTCTTTCTTCACGACCTTCTTTATGATTGGATTTAGTCTCCTTTGATGCTCCACTGTGGCTTTGTACTCGTCGTTCATCAAAATTTTGTGCATGCAAAATGATGGACTAATGCCTCGAATGTCTGTTATAGTCTAGCCAATGGCTTTCTTGTGTTCTCGTAACACTCTCAGCAACTTATCTTCATGCTCCAATGTTAGCGACGAAGAAATAATCATAGGTAAATCAGAAGAGTGTCCTAATAATGCATACCTGAGATGGCTTGGAAGTAGCTTTAGCTCCAGCTGCGGTGGTTCTTCAATCGAGGGCTTGATTCGCTACTTTTTGGTAGTTCTAAACTTTCCACTTGTGGTGTCGATTTGAAGTGAAAGGGTCTGTCAAGATAGTTGATACATTCCAGAATTTTATCATCTAGCTCTCTGTCAGTCATATTGGTTATGCAAGCTTCAAGTTTATCCATGGAAAGTTGCATTGCATCAGTATCCTGGATGATACTATCTAAAACTTCAATTCTGAAACATTCCTCATCATTTTCATCATTCGGGAATTTCATGGCTTTGAAAACATTGAATGTAACTTATTGGTCCTACACTTTCATGGTTAGTTCTCATTTTTATACATCAATAACAGTTCGACCTGTAGCCAAGAATGGTCTCCCGAGGATGATAGATACATCTTTATCTTCTTTCATGTCAAGGATAATGAAATCTGCAGGGAAATTTAATTTGTCGACTTTAACCAATACATCTTCCACTACATCTCTCGGAAATGTGAGCGATCTATCAGCAACCTGCAGAGTAACTGAGGTGGGCATTGCTTCTCTAATCTTCAGTTTCCTGTAAATAGACAAAGGCATCAAAGTTAATGATGTCACCTAAGTCACATAAAGTCTTACCAAAGTAATGTTCTCATATGGTGCAATGGATGGTGAAACTGCCAGGATCTTTCAACTTTAGGGGAAGCTTCCTCTGAATGATGGCGCTGCATTCTTCTGTCAATGATAATGTCTCATAATCTCCCAATCTCTGTTTTCGTGAAGAATTGTTGGAATGTATGCCCTAGAGCTACATGTGATGTAAACGGTTTTATGTGTTTTTGAAATAAAACGATGCATTATTCATTTATCAAATTATTTGTTTAATTTTCGCATATCATATATCATCTTAAATACCCTAGATTATTTATGTGCCTTCAGACTTAGTGTATGAGTGTCATACACAATAGGATTTAAGTCTGAAGTTAGTAATCTTAAATAGTCCATAGAGAGCAAACAAAGCAGGTACTTTGTTTGTGGTTTATCTATAGCTGCGGTCCATTCTATATTTGCATGGCAGTCTTGATTCGGATCATCCATGTAGAGACATGAGAATGGAGGCACCTTGTATGATGCGATCATATAGGACTGGACCCAGATGGAAATGACATTCTTATAATATCCGTTAAACTAAGAAAGTCATTTCGATCTATTAGATGGTCATATATAGATTGATCTTAATACTAAGTGTACTACGAACTCCTGTATGGCAGGCTATGTCCTTTGATTTACAAAGGTGAGGTTGGTGTAGCATTCCCGACCAATAGCTACGTACTTTGGGGACACAGTTTTTTTGTAGCTGGGAACGTTTTACATAGACATGGAGTCCACTCCTTCTTACGAGAAGTAGATGAGTATCTTTCTTAAGGGTTGATTCGGTACTTGAACGATTTGAGCGCTCAAGTCTCTCTATTACGAATAGAAAGATTAAAATTCATAATAGTTATGAATAAATCGTTCATTAGAGAATCAATGGTACTTAAGGTAAAAATAATTAAATGGGTATAACAGACATTATGACTCGGCTCTAATTATGAGATACTCGTGAAGGGTCAATTAATATGTACGGGGACTATTTTATTGTCCATTACCGTGAATCATATAATTATTCGGGGCTCGGTTTGTTTCGTTTTAATTCGGGATTTTGGGAAACACCTAAGGAACCTTTTAGGGCTGTATTGTGGCTGTATTTTGAGTGAAAAATCAGACCTAAAACATCCTTGCAGTTCACGCAAATCAGGGGCTGATTTGTGTGCAGTTCTGTTGTGTAAAGGGTCCAAAACAGTCCATTATTTCACTGAAGTTCGGGGGCTATTCGGGGACTGTTTTGGGAGCATTCCGGGGCTGAAATCTTGTTCGAAACAGAAGCAAAATTTCAGTATACCCACTGGTTGCATTCGGCTAAAGGAAAGGGAAAGCAGAAAAAAATTTCAAGTCCAATCTGTGTGCCTAAGTCGCTTCCGCTGCGCGAGGAAAGCGTTTCCTACAATTGGCATCTATAGCCAGGTGAAAAGTGTTCTTAACCCTTCTCTTTTTTCATTTAAATTTTCTGTTTTTAATATATTTATATGAGTTATAAATATGATATGCATGTTTAGATGAGTGGGCACAATGTGATATTCATATGATGAATGTTTTTGTTATTTCATGTGATGAATGGATTTTGCATTGGTCGTAAATTTTTCCGGCTCTTATTTTTTGTAGTTGGTTTTGTTTTTGGGATGTAAGGCCATAAGGCCATTGTTTACATTTGTTGTAATTTTATTTTTCAATGTAAAATTTCAATTTTTGTAATTTGGAGCACCGAAGTAGCAAAAGGAGCCAACACCACTTTGAAGCGGGATTTGAAGACCAAGGGATGCCTTGGTGAATCTTATGTACTAATTAGATTAGTATAGGAAAAATAAGAGCCCGGTAAATGCAAAATATTTTTTATGTTATACGTATGTTTATTTCGAATTGTTTGGATAACATGTCATATAGCTTAAGGTGCCCACTCTTGCATTTTACATGCCATAACATGTTTTAGATGTATTATCATTATAGACATAAAAATATGATTTTATGTAATTAAAATGTTTAAATTAGAATATGATATGCATAAAAATCAATTAATTAGATTAATTGGATTTATGGTTTAAAATTTGAATTCTAATATATTGGGCTTAATTGGTGCATAATAAATTCCATTGGTATATAGGTTGGAAAACCGGATATAAATTCCATAGCCGAATCTGAATGGACGGTAATATGGTATGCACTCGGGATACAATTCCACGTACCATTGGATTTTATAACGCACTAAGATTTATTAAAATGTTTAATTAAAATTTTTACCTTTTAGAATTCCATAAATTTTAAACTTATTAGTGTTCTAGTTTTTTAAGAGTTAAAATATAATAGCTCACTAATACAACTCTAATTAAATTAGTTTAATTGAGTAAAACTATTAGTAGAGACTAATGGAATATTAGTGATACAATTTTAAGAGTTAAAATTAGTTAGGTCACTTATGTCAAACTAGTGTAATAAAAAAATTATGATTTAGTCGCCATAAATTTATCCACACTAGTTAAAATAAAATATTAGATATTTTATAAATAGAAACCTTAATTTTAAAATAGTGAGTGGGAGAGGGATATACGACAGTATATCCCGCGATCTCCGTTGTTAGTCCAAAAACGTGAGATTCAAAAGGCCCCTCGAGACGGCTTTGTTTTCGTCCCCCTACGGATGATGTCCATTTTGAGTCAATATCAGGTTTGGGTTCCGAGAGGATAGGGATTCTAGATGTATCTTGTGAACTGACCTACCCTACGGCGGCACTTCACTCGTTAAGTCCAAGAATCCCAAAACGACGGGTTACACTCACAAAGGAATAATTAACTGTTAATAAAAATCCTTGATCGAATGAAACGGTAGTTGGTTAATATAGGAATAAGGTTGTTCCCGTATATATTAAATTGACTGAGATTGTCTCGATCTATCTTGCAAGTACTTGACCTACCCTACGGCGGCACTTACTTGTGGGATGACAGATTTTCGTGGCATAGTAATTCTCTTAGGTTTCTAATTCATTATTCATGGTTCATGCATCATGTTTAATTTTATGCTAAAACTATTTGATGATTTTAAGATGCGATGAATGAATGTTAAATGGTTGTTTATTTTATTTTTCAGCCATGGTTTCTCTAATTATTTCCATACTCTCAAACGACAAACTAACGGGAGAAAACTATGTTAAGTGGAAAAGTAACATGAACGTTATCCTGATCTGTGAAGACCTAAAATTTGTCCTGACGGATGAGAGTCCTCCTGAGCCGGCCAGAAATGTTGGCCAAGCTGTGCGCGATACCTACCAGAAATGGGTCGCAGCAAATGAGAAAGCATGCAGCTACTTGCTAGCAAGGATGTCTGAGGTTCTTGCTGCAAAGCATGAACCCATGGCTCTAGCATCTCAGATGATGGAGTCATTACAGGGCATGTTTGGGCAGCCTTCGGAGCGTCAATGCCATGAGGCCATGGTCTCAGCGATGAATGCTAGGATGAAGGATGAGACATCAGTCCGAGAGCACATCTTGAGGATGATGACCTATCTCAACACTGCTGAAACCCATGGAGCTCGTATTGACGAGCGTAGCCAGGTGACCATGATCATGGAAACTCTTCCGAAGAGTTTCTTGCGGTTTAAAAGCAACTATGTTATGAACAAGTTGAATTTTACTTTGACCAACCTGCTTAATGAGCTCACCCATTACGAGTCCATGCTTGTGGATCCTCGTAAGTCCATTGCAGAGGCAAATGTTGCCGAGTCTTCTAAATCTGCAAAGATAAAGAAGAAAAGCACTGAGAAGGCTAAGGGAAAGCCCATGAAGAAGAAGAAAAACAAGAAAGGCTCCAAGGATACCAAGCCCAAAGGAAAATGTTTCCACTGCAACAAGAATGGGCATTGGAAAATGAATTGTCCTAAATACCTTGCTGAGCTGAAGGAGAAAAAGGAAACAGGTAAATATGATTTACTGGTTATTGAATCTCTATTAGTGAAGGATGATAAATCCGCTTGGATTGTTGATTCTGGAGCCACTAACCATGTTTCTTCTTCTTTGCAGCTACTTGATTCATGGAGGGACCTTGCTGAAGATGACTATATCATGAGGGTCGGGATAGGGGATGTCGTTTCAGCAAGAGCAGTGGGAGTTTCTAGTTTAAATTTCATGAATAATAGTTATTTAAATTTGAACAATGTGTTATTCATTCCTGGTTTCCGCAAGAATTTGATTTATGTTTCTAAACTTTTGGATGATATTCAGTTTCTTTTAATAGCAACTTGGTTATTATTGGTAGAAATGGATTAACTATATGCACAGGAAACTCAGAAAATAACTTGTATGTGTTAAGACCGTTAACACATAGGTCACTGCTCAATACTGAAATGTTTAAGGTTGAGAAACCTAAAACTAAACGGCCAAATATTTCTCACGATGACACATATCTATGGCATATTAGACTCGGTCATATCAACCTTGACCGGATAAATAGATTGATAAAGAACGAAGCCTTAAACCAGTTAAAGCTCGGGACTTTACCAGTTTGTGAATCCTGTTTAGAAGGAAAAATGACCAAGAGACCTTTTACTGGAAAATGTATAAGAGCCAGTCAACCACTTGAGCTAATACATTCGGACGTTTGCGGACCGATGAATGTAAGAGCCCGAGATGGTTATGAATACTTCGTCACATTCATTGATGATTATTCAAGATATGGGTATGTCTACCTAATGCATCACAAATCAGATACCTTTGGAAGTTCAAAGAGTATCATGCTGAGGTTGAGAACCAATTAGGTAAGACAATCAAAGCTCTACGATAGGATCGTGGAGGGGAATACCTCGAAAGAAATTCAAGGAATTCTTAGTTGAGGATGGGATAGTATCACAGCTCACAGCGCCTGGAACACCACAGCAAAATGGTGTTTCAGAGAGGAGAAATTGGACCCTACTAGACATGATGAAGATCTATGTTTAGTTATAGCTCACTACCTAGTTCGTTCTGGGGATATGCACTTGCAAACTGCAATACATATCCTTAATGTAGTTCCATCTAAGTCTGTTCCTAAGACTCCCTTAGAGTTGTGGAATGGTCGTAAAACTAGTTTATGACATTTCCGCATATGGAGGTGTCCAGCACATGTGCTGAAGAATAAGACCACAAAATTGTAGCCACGTTTTTAGGTGTGCCCATTTGTAGGCTATCCTAAGGAGATTAGGGGTGGATTCTTCTACAGTCCTGATGATAACAAAGTATTTGTATCGACAAATGCTATGTTTCTAGAGGAGGACTATATGAGGGAGTTCAAGCCTCGAAGTAAGGTGTTACTCGAGGAGTTACTTGCTGGTTCGACCAGCACGTCATCGTCAACTAAAGTTGATAAATACATAGCGCCTTCGACATCTGAGAGTCAGATGCAAGCTCTTCATAATGATCTACCGACTAGACGCAGTGGGAGAGTCATATCCAAGAAATGACATATGTCATCATTACTTAAGATAGTCACTGTCAGTGCGCTCCCACTAACCTCCTTATATACACAAGAATCATTTTCATTTTTGAATTAAATCATATACCATTACGATTACATCAAAATGATAATTCCAAGAACGCAATGCTTGCTTCAATCCATAAATGGATCGAATTAACTTGCAAACCTTGTTTGCTCGTTTTGGTACGACAAAACCGTCAGGATGTTATAAACATCCTCCGAAAGTGATGTTCTGTACCCCCATTCCTGTCCGGTAATTCTGCCTCTGCTAATACCCTCAGGGACTGTATTTCCACTTCTACTGGCAATACTGCTTCCATTCCGTAGACCAAGGAGTATGGTGTGGACCCTGTTGCTGTTCTTACTGATGTTTGGTACCCCCACAAAGCATACGGTAATTTCTCGGCCCAATCTCTACAATTTTCTGTCATCTTGGCTAAAATTGTCTTTATAGTCTTGTTGGCTGCCTCAACTGCCCCATTTGCCTGCGGCCTGTACGGTGATGACTTATGGTGGCCTATCCCATGCCTCTGTAACATTGCCTTCGTCTCTCCTTGAAACTGGACCCCGTTGTCTGTCACTACATGATGCGGCATACCATACCGACAAATGAGGTTCCGAGCTATGAACTTTGCCATCTGTTTCGCTGTAACACTACGGAAGGATTCGGCTTCCACCCACTTTGAGAAGTAATCTACTGCCACCACTATGAAGCGATGCCCATTTGATGCATTTGGTCGAATTTCCCCAATCATATCAATTCCCCATGCTGAGAAAGGCCACGGCTCTGACAACCCGTGCAATTCTGTGTGCGGTAAGTGATTCAAATACCATGTGCTTGACAGTCATGACAGTGCTTTACCATCTTCGCGCAGTCTGTTTCCATGGTTGACCAATAAAAACCTTGTCACACTATCTTGCGGGACAGATTCAACCCGTTCATGTGCGGACCACATACCCCGGCGTGTACTTCTTCCATTACATGTTGAGCTTCTTCCTTTCTTAAACACTTCAACTGAATACCGTTTGCCTGCCTCTTGTACAGTTCCCCTCTCAAAGTCACATACTGGGAAGCCAACTTCTGAATGGCTATTCTGTCTTTTATGCCCGCCCCTTCCGGGAATTCACCATGTTCCAGATACCTCTGAATGTCATAATACCAAGGTTTACCGTCGTCAACCTCAACTTCCAGAATTCTTTCTATCTCATAAGCAGGTTTACTTGCTGTTGTCAGTACCAACGGTCTCATCACTAACTTCTCTGGATTTTCCCAAGTCGCTGCTAGTGTAGCCAATGCATCTGCCATCTGATTCTCTTCTCTCGGTAGGTGCTGAAACTTACACTCGGGGATAACCTGTGCCAATTTTCTGAGGTGAAAAAGGTAAGGCTTCAACCGTTCTTCCTTCAATTCCCATTCTCCTCGTATCTGCTGGACTACCAGCATATAATCTCCGTAGATTTCCACACTCCCGGCCTTCAAGGCTATCAATGTTGTCAAACCAAAAGCACATGCTTCATACTCGGCCATGTTGTTAGTTACTCTGAATGTCAACCTCTTGGCCAAAGGCAAAGTCTCTCCCTCAGGGGTTACTATCACGATCCCAATTCCGGCTCCCTTGTAATTCACTGCCCCGTCGAAATACATCTTCCATCTCTGAACTGTTATTGCTTGGATCTCTTCATCTGGAAACTCAAACTTATACTGATCCCCCACAACAGGTTGCAATGCCAGAAACTTCGCTACTGCTCGTCCCTTGATCACTTTGGAGGTGAGATACTCAATGTCAAACTCTGTCAACAATACCAACCATCGGCCCAGTTTTCCCACTAGTGAAGGCACTGAATGAAGATATTTCAGAGGATTCTCCTTTGCCACCACCTGGATCTTGTAAGACTGGAAGTAATGTCGCAACTTTCTGGAAGCCCATACCACTGCAAGACAGATCTTCTCAACCTCTTGATATCGAGCCTCATACGGGAGCATCTTCTTACTCAGATAAAAACTGCATGTTCTACCTCTGTCTCATCTGCATGTACCATCATACCCCCCATGCTTCTGATTCTATAGCCAAATACAATATCAAAGGTCTACCGGCCTCGGAGGTTTCAATACAGGTGGCTTCACCAAGTACTCTCTGATTCTGTCGAAGGCGGTCTGACACTGTTCATTCCATCTCACTGGCTGATCTTTTCTCAACAGTTTGAAGATAGGCTCACATACCGATGTCAACTTGGCAATAAACCGACTGATGTACTGAATCTTCCCCAAGAATGCTCTGACTTCTTTTCTGTCTTCGGTGCAGGCATTTCTGTGATTGCCTTGATCTTTTCGGAGTCTACCTCTATTCCGCCCATTCCCACTGTATGACCAAGCAATTTCCCTGATGTCACCCCAAACACACATTTCTTGGGGTTAAGCCGCAGGTTATATCTGTCAACTCTCTGAAGGAACCTTTCCAATGCCTCAATATGCCCAACTCTCGTTTCTGATTTCACCATCATGTCATCCACATACACCTCAATCTCTTTGTGCATCAAGTCATGGAAGAGTGTAGTGGCCATCCGCTGATAAGTAGCTCCTGCATTCTTAAGCCCAAACGGCATCCCTTGTAACAATAGGTACCCCACTCGGTAACAAATGCAGTCTTGTGTTTATTCCTCAGCCATGAGAACCTGATTGTACCCTGAAAATCCATCTGCAAATGAATACATAGCAGACAAAGCCGCACTATCAACCAGAACATCTATATGCGGCAAAGGGAAATCATCTTTCGGACAAGCTTTATTGAGATCTCTGTAGTCTACACACATTCTGACCTTCCCATCTTTCTCTTCGGTACCGGTACTATATAGCCAACCATTCAGGATATTTTACCACTTCCAGGAACCCCACATCTATCTGTTTCTTAACTTCCTCTCTGACTTTCTCAGCCCATTCTGGTCTCATCCGTCGAAGTTTCTGCTTACTGGCCTCATATTCGGATAAGTTGGTATTGTGTGCTGGGCAATGTTTCTGTCTACCCCAGGCATGTCCTCATAGGACCAAGCAAATACTTTGGCATATCTGACCAACACTTCTTCTAGTTTTCCCTCTCTTCGGAGGTTACTTCACTTGCAATTAAAATTCTTTGGGGTTCTCAAGTGTACCCAAGTTAAATGCAATAGTTCTGGCTGAACTGATGTCAAATATGCTTGATTCATGCAGAGTAAACGGAAATGACTCAGGCAAGTAAGCAAAAGAAATGTCTTTATTATTGGATAATGCGGAAGTACATTCAAAACAAATCAGGAAGGTAAATGTCTTCATCATCTAGAGACACTTCTTCCTCTGCAATCAGGTCTTCCTCAGGCTTCTCATCCTCTTCCAGAGTCAGGCTCTCTAACTTCATTAATTCTTCTTCCCAAATCTTGTTTCCACAGCTTCTCCAGTCAGTGGTTTCTCACCCAACAAATCCTGGAAGATCTCAAACCCAGGTACCACAATCCCATTGACTTCCACAGGTTCAGGCTCTCCTTGATACCCTGAAGCTTTCACAAAGCACTCCATCAGTCTCAGGCCTTTTTCTTGACCTTTGGCTTTTCTTCGTCAGATTTGTACCCCAAACCCTTCCGAGTAGTCTGTCCTCTGAAATCCGGCAATTTTGAACCTTTACCCGGCTCAAACTTCATTTTCTCCATAATCCTAGCCACCCTAGGATCCACCCACTCCTCAAAAGTGGCTGATACCTGGAAACCTCGTGAAAGGTGGTATCTCCAAGGCAGCCACGGCATTATCTAACTCAGCCCGGATGGTAACAATTTCTCCCTCATACGGGAATTTGATCATCTGATGCAAAGTGGAAGGCACGCCCCCAAGTTTGTGAAACCAAGGCCTTCCAACAATAAGGCAAAAAGTGGCTGGGATGTCCAGCACTGTGAACTCAACCTCATCTTCAATCGGCCCTACCTTGACCATAGCCACAAAGGTACCCTCAACTCCCCGCTTACTGTCATCATAAGCTTTAATAGTCATACTGGAGGGGTCCAAGTCTGTTGCTTTCATACCCAATCTTGCCAGAATTTTCAACGGGCACACATTGATGGACGAACCGTCATCCACCATCACACATGAAGTTTTCTTGCCCCTCACCTCGGCCCTGATAAATAGAGGCCTGTTATGATTTCTTCCCTCCACCGGGAGTTCATCCTCAGAAAAGGATATCTGCAAAGCTTCTTTTGAACCGACCCAACAAACATTGCGGGGTTGGCATCCTCCGGTACCACAATCTTGCTCAAGGCCTCAACCATAGCCTGTCTATGCTCCCGAGATGCACATAATAGTTCCCAGATACTCACTTGTGCTCTAGTCTTCCTCAATTGCCTCAGCACTACATCCCCTTCAGTATTTTCTGCAGTCTCAACCACTTCTCTACCATCTGTCAAGCTTCCTTACCCTTTTTCCGCCATATCATTGTAAAAACGACCGCTACGTGTCATTCCCCTTACTTCCTCCTCATCACTGCTAGAGAAATCAAGCCAAAAGTTTTTCTTCTGCTCAACTCATCCTCACTAGTACTATCCCAGATTCCCAGGCAAAAGGCTTGAGGGTGAAAGGATTTTAGGACAAGGTCTTCTGGGAGCCAGAATTGATCATGTAGGCTGGTGGTGGTACGGCACGGTAGTTGGGTAAGGGGTTTCTGTGTGTGTCGGGCTGTTCTGTTTCTGGGTTGGGTATTTCTTGGAGTCTATTAGGTCTTGGATTTCATGGCGGAGTCGGGCGCAGTTGTCGGTGTCATGGCCTTTTTGTTGGTGGAAGTAGTAGTAAAGGCTTAGGTTATAATGTGATGGTAGGGGATTGGGTAATGGTTTGGTATCCAAGGGTTTTAAAGCCCTTGCCTCTTCAATTTCTCTAGCACCTTAGACAGGGGCCTTCCCAAGTTGGAAAACTGCCTGTTCCGGATAGCAGCAATTTCAGCAGAAATGGGCTTTGTTCCCGATGTTCCCCCAATGGGCCTCCTGTTTAGACCATAGAATTTTCTATTCTCGGCCTCTTCTTCCTCAATCCATGACAGTTTCCCTCAACTGCCGAAAGTCTGCAATCATGGAGGTCATCCTCCTCAACTTGCCGTAAATGGAGGCTTGGTGCCCTGATAATCATCTTGATCTGATCCTTCTCCGAAGGCATAGTCTGCATTTTCAATAATTGACCCCTCCACCGGTCCAATACTCCTTAAAATTCTCCTCCGCTTTTGCTTAAACATCTCCAGATCAACGGGAGTGACAAAATCGATCTCCAAGTCAGTGACATATTGCTCAGGAAAGCATCGGCCAACTCCCTCATATCCGGCATCTTGAACTGTAGACAACTGTTCCTCAAAAGTCATTGTGTCGTAATCCAGCAAATCCTCATTCTTACCCCTCATCTTGCGGGTAACCGACTCAACCTGATCCCGAAGTTTCTGTAACTCTGCCTGCTGAGACCCAGATACTCTGCCTGCTGCATACTCTGCCATATCATCATCAAAAGCGGGGATATCATCCCCCAAATGTTCGGAGATTCCTCTTGCCTCACATCCCCAGAATGAATCCCGGCACGAGACCCAGCTATACCAGCCATAGCAGTAGTCAAAGCCTGCAACTGTTCAGTGATCTTGGCGAGACCATTCTCTAACTGATCCATACGGGACACCTCATTATCGGATTCACTCATACTTGTTCTTTTAGTGAGCCTTGTCCCTTCTCTAACCCAAACGGTATCTATGTTGTCTTTTTGAGACATAGACGGTGTTAACATGATATATGTATGCATGAGGTGCATGAGATGCATGTAACATATAACATACTAAATTAAATAAAATTTCAAACAAATCGGCCTATTATCATTTTAGAAGCTTTTGGGACAACTGTCATAAGGGTGAACCCGTCCCAGTTTAAATGGCCCAACGAGTTCATGTCTTATGGCAAAGAGCCCAACTAAATCCAATGATAATATTCCGAAAACAAGCACAAGGTGGCCCCCAACACTTAGACGCCTTTGGCCCAATAGTCCATGGAATACATCCTTGTCCCAGTTTAAATGGCCCAACAAGCCCATATCCCATGACAAATGGTCCAAATGGATCCAAACGATGATGTTTCCCAAACATAAGCAAAGAAGGGAGATAATGCAAAATACACATAATAATTTTTACATAATAGCCCATCAACATTTCAGAAGCCTTGGGCCTAATAGTCATACAGTACGAACTTGCCCCAGTTTAAATGGCCCAGCAAGCCCGCATTTCTGACAATAGTCCAACTGCATACAAAGAGGATGATCCATAAGCCCATTCTCAAGGAATAATTGTTACTTTAACCATACAAACCAGTCTATGGGTGGATTGCAAGAGTATGGAAAAAGGCTCTCACTGGCGAAGGATAGCCCACAACTAGGTCTCCCCACTCAAGGTTCAAGCGACCAAGTGAGCGTATCCCTTTTTATACACTAAGGTACGTGCCAATGAGCTATGGTGTGTGACGGACTGTCAAATGGATTTCCCGTTGTAGATTCCCCAGAGGGAAGGTGGAGCGAGGCTCACTTAAATACCCAAGCCTCTTAGGCTCTTATCGCTTGGTGTCAGGAATAAACAAACGAGTCCTCCAAATTAGTCCATCACAAGGCTACGAGTAGATGGCCATATAGGTGTCCTCACAGCTTTTCCTTCTAGAAAGGTAGTGAGTGAAGGAAGACACCGAACCATTACCTAGCCTCAAAGTGCCCTTGATTAAACCCCACTTTATCACTATAGACATGGTCAATTAAAACATAAATCCAAACTCTACAAGACAATATTTCGGGGCCAACTTCTATCCCCAGTGGAGTCGCCAGACTGTGACAACAGAACCTGGGCGACGCCGTTCCTAGGCTCGCGGCCTAGTTGGGAAGTACTAAATAACATGGAGTCGCCACCCGTGTGAACCGGGACAAAGATTTAAGGCCGCACTCACCCCTCGCAAGGGAACCTCAAACCGTTGGGTTCGGAATGGTCCCTTACTTATGTCACTTGTAATGAAAGGATTTATGTAATAATTTAATCAAGCTTAGTAACACTTATTTCCAAGAGTATCATGCTTCTAAATTCTCATATGCAAAATAAAACTTATGTACACATTTCACATATATCTCACATTTAAATTGCATGCTTAACATATATCAAATAACAACGAACATACAACTTCATTTGCATATTACATTCAGGAAAACACAAGCACACATATTAAACATACAAGCACACATATGGGCACTTTTCCAAGCGGTACGTGGAATTGTATCCCAAGTACAGGCCGCACTACCGTCCATTCGGAATCGGCTACGGAATTTACGTCTGGGTTTCCATCCGATATACCGCAAGAAATAATACTCTAATGTTATCATGACATAAGCATATGAATTGTAATACATTAACATATTTGTATTTATACATGTGGAGATAGCTACTAGGAAAACTATGCATGAAATCTAATGAAGAGGACTCAGTTCAGTGGGTGCGCTTCGTGTAGCGTTCGTAAACGCGTTCGAACGGTAAACAGAAGGTTCGCGTTCGTATGGCGTTTGATAACGCGTTCGAACAGAAATGAAACAGAATGCTCTCGTTCGTATGGCGTTTGTTAACGCGTCGAACAGAAATGAAACAGAATGCTCTCGTTCGTATGGCGTTTGTGAACGCGTTCGAACATAAATAATACCTGATGCATGACAAGCAAAATACATATGCGTTCGAGTTGCGTTCGTAAACGCGTTCGAACGGGACAGACCTGATGCATGACAAGGCAAAATACATCGCGTTCGAGTTGCGTTCGTAAACGCGTTCGAACGGGAACAGACCTGATGCATGAAATGGGACGCAATACATAAACGACAAATAAGGGGCGCGGCGAAGTACTACTGCCGTAAAGGTGGCCTTTTGGGGCTCTTGATCTCTCAAAGAGAGAACCTTTAGACCAACATACTAAGCCCATGCGCTCGACTGAATCATGCATACAAAGAATTAAAAGCAATGATATTAAACATAGGTGTGCCCGATTGAACGTATCTTGTATCTACCGAGCACACATCAACCGGCGCGGCAAAGCATCGTGGTAAAGGGCTTTAGCCCTCCCCATAGGGGATCTCACATCACACTTACTAAACCCATGCGCTCGGTTGAATCATGCATACGAAAATAAAGACAATTATATCAAACTAGGTATGCTCGATTGAACGTATCTCGCATTCAACCGAACACACATCAATCGGTGCGGCAAGCGTCGTGGTGAAGGATTTTAACCCCTCCAATTAGGGAACCTTTCATCGCACTTACTAAGCCCATGCACTCGATCATATCATACGAGAATAAGCAACATACAGAATTTAAATGACAAGAAATAAATAAACCAAAGCAACACAACACAAGAGAAGGTGTCGTTTACTCAAGTGGTACGTGGAGTTGTGTCCCATGTACAGACCGCACTACCGTCCATTCGGATTCGGCTACGGAATTTACGTCTGGGTTTCCATCCTATATACCACAAGAGACAACACTCTTCCATTCATCCAATACCCACAACACACATCATACACACAACAAATGCCGCAAGTATTGAAAATATA
>SKCR01052576.1:0-19137 GCA_019454045.1 Zanthoxylum bungeanum | reverse complement strand
TCAACAATTGCACTCGGCATGCAGTGTGAGGCGGTCCCCCGCTTGAGATGAGGCGGACAGCCTCGAGGTGGTCGAGACAACAGCCTCAATCCGAACACGAAAAAAGTCTAAAAGCATCAAAATAAATAATTCACAACAAATCCATATCAACTAATACACAAAAGTATCCATCAAAACTAAACAAAATGAAACATAACAAAATAGGTTCAAGAAATAAAATGACTTCTAATATCTAAATAGGCTATCATTTGTGTCTAATAGCGCATGAAATGTAGGTCTGAAGTGTCATCCTCCACAAAGTCATCATCATATATAATTCCTATCATAAATAAATTTATTAATAACAAATATAACTAATAAATAAATATAATAGTAAATATTGATTATTTTTTAAAGATAATAATTATTTTGCCATTTTCGGCGAATCATCGGGGTTGAGAGCGGTTAACAACACTGCCAGTTAGGATTTCAAAATTAGAAATTTTGTTTTATATAGTTTTTTAGTCTATAAAGAAGCTTAAGTCGGGACTCTTTGTCCCCTTATATAATTTTTCACTTTTTTTGAAAAATATTAACTTTAATGCTTTCAGGTTGAAACGTCCGCTTCAGGCCTTTGAGGCGGGCCTGTTGAAAACTCGGCTTGAGGTGAGGTGACAACCTCGACGCACCTCAAATGGAGTTTTCAAATTATGAATTAAATAGAAACTCTCAAATCAGATGTAATTGATATGAATCAAAGTGGTACCTTGTTCATAGACCTGAACCCTGCGGTCGACCTCCTCAACATCTGCTGCTTGCCGTAAAATTCCTTCAACTTTAGTCCCTGTAGGAAAAAACATCATATACTAAGAAAAAAATAAAATATGAAAATTATTTTTCTTTGTTTTTATCTACCAATTTTAACAACTTCAATTATGCTTTTTATTTTAACCCTTATAAATCTACATCATTTATAGTACATTAGTACGTTCACCAAATAGTCTAGAAAAGGATATTGGAAATTGGGCATCAAGTATATACCATAGTGAATTCATCTGAAACACTAATAGGACGGGTAAGCAAATTAACCAACAGCACAGGCTTTGTATGTCCCTCCCTTTTCTACACCATAGCACATTCCCACACCCAGAGGAATGTACAGCCAACTCAGCTAAGGCTCAATCCTGAACTAATTGGAACTTGAATCATCTACATGATCATCCCGACTACCTCATTGGACCTCTAATCGCCTTTAATTTTTAATAGGAAGCAAAAGAAATTTTATTAAAAACAAAGTAATGTTACCAAAAGGCGGTAAACAAGCAGCTGACCATCATTAAAGCAACCAAAAGAACCAACCAACAATTAAAAAAATTAAGGTTGCAATGTTTACCCAATAAATGAAGGACAATATAAAGATAAAATATAAACACAATTACAGTAACTTGGTAAACACAAAATGAAAATCTGGGATCCCCACTTACCAAACTTCTCAAGAAACCGAAGAGCTTTCTCAAGAAATGACGGACCTCCATCAATATCTTCAAGGGCAAGCAAAATTGGTCTTCCAACTACTAAAGATTTAACTGGACGTTTATCCCTCCCTACATGGCATATTGAGTATATGGTTAACTATGTATGAATAAATAGCAAATGAATTGGCTAGTGACAGAATGAAATATCATTTGAAAAATACTAAAATGAAAGGACAGAGAAGTACATTGATGGAAAGACCCTTCAATTGTATCGTTTGTGTCATTTCTAAAGATCCCGTTGTGTCCCATAACAAGAGCAGCACTTGGAGCTTGAGCAAGTGCGTGTTCCAAGGCTGTCTTCCACTCATACAAATCCTCTGATGTCTCAGCCTGCCGTTAAATAAAAGAAGAAATCCCTTAAAACCTTGAACATAACATTGAAGGGAGCAGGGAGGTTCGTTTTTTTTACCAAGGAGGAAATCGATATAAAACAAAATTCAACTAGCAAATGACCTTAAGGGTAAAAGCTCGACCATCACGTCCATCAGGAAATAATACAGTCAACAACTTTTTATCTTCTCTGACAACAACACTGCAAGATTAAAATGAGTGACTATAAGACACCTCACTCAGAGTACTGCCACAGGCAAGTGATAGTGATTTTACATACCTTCCAGAATTATTCAAGTCAATTCCCCCCAAAGTCAGATTTACTTCACCACCTTTTTGTGGCAGTGCACTCTGCATGACAAGAAAATAATGAGCATTTATTTCAATTGAATCTAACCGTAAGGATTCTTATCTATCATTAGGTATGATATTACACTACAAACTGAGAACAAATGTCATTGTAAGAGACAAAATTAATTGAAATACATGAGCAGTACCACTATACAATGTTAAATAGATTGTAAAAAGTAAAAAACACTAACAGGATCATTTTTAAAGAAAACCAAGGAAGTGCGTGTAAGAATGAACCACCGCTTCTTCCAAGACTTCCAGCCTATTCCTGCAAAAGAACAACATTAATTACAAAAGGATGGTATAGCAACATCAGAAATAACATGTGATGATATTATGAAACAGAGCAATCAGAAGCTTAATAAGCATTTCATTATAAGAGTATTGCAGGTACTATAACTTTAAGTTTAAATGATTGATGCCAGGACTCAGTTTGAACAACTTTTTAAATTCTCTTTTTGTCATTGCTCGGGAATTTTCTATGAATCAAATTTAAAAGGATTCCAAGTTGACTTGAGAGGCTTGACTCTTTGGGTTTTCTCTCTTGTAAATCGTTTTGCAAAAGGCTTGTAGATGATTTTAAACATATCTTAAAGTCTCTTCATCTTTACTTGGAAATTTGCTTTGAATAGTCTAGAAAGAATCGGGTTGTTACATTTGGAAATTTTTTCAAATGCCTTGTGGAGGATTCTCCTTGTCCTAACATGTTTGCATGTAAAAATTAAAATTAATCAAGACAAATAAAACTAATGGAAAATGAACTCAACATATGGTGGAAAAGCTAACACCAACCTTTAGAAGATATGAAAAGAGGGCCACTCTTGAAAACCTGTCAAATCGCCAAATGTCAGAAACAACCACCATTTGCCCAGTTTCAACATAAATTAATTTGGAAACTAAGCATAGTAAATTTAATGGGACCGAACAGAAATAAAATAATATATGCATATTGCAAATAGTGTGCCTCATTCCTTTCAATATCTCAAGATCCCTAGCTTTATCAGAACTATCATCCAAAGCCAAAACAGATTTACCCTTGAACAGTGTCTCTTAATGCTGCTCCATTAATCATTTTTTCTGGAATAATTATTTAAATAAACATCTTCAGTTCTTTTCTACAGAAATCCAAAGTGTGTGTATTAACATTATGACACGGTATGCATTTTGTTGATAGCTTTCTTGAAGAACCTTCTGCATTTTGTAATCAAAACTGATAGTCCATCATGGCACCATTTGTTTCGACATCAAACGCCATTTGAGGTTTTAGTATTTCAATCAGATGCAATTTTGAAGGAAATAGTTTAGTGGTTATGGAATTCACACAAGTTAGTTAATATTCCACATAACCATTGTTCCACCACTGATATGTAGGTCTCATACCCCAAAAACTCCAAAAGCTGCAATTTCTGAATAAACTTATTTTGTAGTGTGGAAGTCTTGTGGCATGAGAAGTAACAATTTCCATTTATTAAAATTTTAAAAGTGAATCGCGATTTGTTAACATTTAGATCTCAAACTAATCAAATTATTGTTTTCGAAATTTCGAGTTTGCTTGTATCCTTACTAGTGGATAAGAGCTCATAGGGTTACAGTTAAATTAAGAAAATGCTAGTGTCATTGCATTTTATATTTGGAGGGTACAAACCAACTACAATTCCTAATAATTACATGGACTTTTCTACTAGTGTCACATAAGACACGGCATCCACCATGGTTACTTCTTCACGAAGTCAAAAATCCCATATAATTAGAATATAACTGTTGCAGCACAAACTAGTTGGTATTAGAAGGTAAAGAGTCCACATAACAGAGCTAAAATAAATAATTACATATCATCATACACGATGTGAAGCAACCCGTCAGCATACATATTATCCAATGTTTTCAAAGACGCGCCTAACATAGAGGCATAGACCAATGCGCCTCATGAAACACACGTCCCTATCAGGCACGCGCCTTTTGTGGGAGCCGCGCACCTCAAAATTATAGGTGAGAAAAATCCTACCTGAATTAATCGACCAAACCCGGAATCAAGTTGTATAACAGTTTTTTAATAAATTAAGATATGTATTAGGGTGGGTTTATATTATCAGTATCAGTATTGGTCATCATTTTAATAGTTGTTTATTTGAATTATGAACTACCCATAGAACCAATTGTGTTGCCTTGCATTTTTACATTATTTGCATTGAACATGAACTTATTATAATTGTGTTTTGATATATTTTAAATGATTTTTCTTTGTTTTAATTGACCGGATACTTATAATTTTTTTCAATTTGCACCTCACCTTCATCAGGCTTGCGCCTAGGCCCCAGTACCATTTGGGCTTTAGTGAGCCTTGCGTCTTTAACAACACTAATATTATCCACTTTGAATTTCTACCTAGAAAGTTTAAAAAATGTGTAAACAAAAAGAGACTATGGGAAGATATCCACTAAATCAAAGGGTTATTTGCTAGCAATGTAGGACTTTGTGTAGCTGAGACAAACCTCAAATGTGACTTTACAAGTTAACATCAATAACTATATCATATACATCAAAACTAGTATTTTTTAAGTAACACCAATAGCCCTTAGGCTACGGTTAAAGAGAAGGATTTAATTTTTCAATATTTTTCACCAAAAATCCAATCTTCAAAGCTAGAATTGAAGTGGGGATAAAACACATAAACATGGAATAATTGGCTGAGATAAAATAACCATTCTCCCTAGTTTAAGAATGCCACAACAGCCAAAATATCAAAAAGATATTTTGTTCGCCCTTTCTAGAGGGTAGGCTACCAAACACAAATGGTTTCAAATTACCAATGGAACCATCTAATTTTCAAATTTCAAACCTTTTCTAACTGGCATTGGAAATAACGAAAGCACACTGTTATCAGTTAGGCCAAAGAGAATTATTCCACTTAATTCTGACTACTTGACAATGCTACAAATCCCATACAGCAAAGTGCATTTTCTCTCTTTTCATCATTTTCTCACAAACCTAACAGATATCATAAGTAACTAGTCCTACCAAGAATAATAGAACTAAAGTGATTGGTCAAAACTTTCACAAATTTCAGAATTTTCAGATTATGTTTTATGATTTTTTATTTTTTATTTTTTTAAAAAAATAAACTAATCATTTATGCTCAAGACAACTAATGGACTTTCCATCTAATACCATAATTTATAATACAGCATAAGATCCATCCATTAGCTGAATAACCAAACAAAAAATCGAAAAAACGACATACCGCATTGGAGGCTCCGAGTCGCGGCCGCTCGAAAGGCGCTAAAGATGCCGACATTTTCAGAGATTAACATCGAAACCTCTTAATTTCATCACTAATAAACTAAAGTGAATCGGCCGAGTTCTCCATTGAGTCAGCTCAGCAAATACAACATCCAAATCGATAGATCAGCGAGCTAATAAGATCTAAAAGTAAATGATAACGAGAGAGAATAGATACAGAGACTTAGATAATAAGCTTAGGGTTTTGATTGATTTGATTTAATTTGATTTAGATAATAAAAGACAATAAAGAAGCAGCACCAACCTAAGCTTCCACTGTATACAGAAGTAAATAAATAAAATAATAAGTAATTAATTTAACAATGGCGAAACTGAAAAAGTTTTTTTTTTCCCTCTCATTTTTTTTTCTTTTTTTATTTAAGAACACGGATTAGGTGTAGAGAGCAATAGTGGTTGTCGTAGTTTTATGGTAAAGTGATGAGAGAGAGAGAGAGAGAGAGAGGGGTTTAGGTTTTGCTTTTCACTTACTTCTCTTTGGCTAGAGAGAGAGAGAGAGCGCGCGCGCGCGCAGCTTAGGCCTTAGTGATGTGGAAAGTGGTTGGAGTCCCGGTATAGTCAATTCTAATCCAAGTCTACTCATTTAACCAATCACCATGTGCCACGTCATCCAACAAATCCACCGGATTAGACCAGGTTTTGATTTTCATTGTTTTCATTTGCAATTGCTTTTTATCAGTTAATAAAAATTCTTAATAAAAAAATAATTATATATTGTACAGGATATTCTATATTCCATTTCAAGTAGTAATTTTAATTTAAAAAACAATACATCACAAAGGATATTACATTAAAAATAAAAGTGGGACATTTTTAAAATATTGTAGATAAAAATCTAGTTTGAAAATTATGTATTATAATTTTATTCAGTACTTTTTGAACCGAACTAGTGATCGAATTGATAATCTAAAAGGTTCAATGGATTATTGGTTCGATCGGTTGAACTGGAAAAACGGATGACGCTATAAATAATTTTAATTGATTAAAAGTTATAAAAAGTATATTTTAATAATTGATTTTTTTAAAAAAATAAACTAATCATTTATGCTCAAGACAACTAATGGACTTTCCATCTAATACCATAATTTATAATACAGCATAAGATCCATCCATTAGCTGAATAACCAAACAAAAAATCGAAAAACGACATACCGCATTGGAGGCTCCGAGTCGCGGCCGCTCGAAAGGCGCTAAAGATGCCGACATTTTCAGAGATTAACATCGAAACCTCTTAATTTCATCACTAATAAACTAAAGTGAATCGGCCGAGTTCTCCATTGAGTCAGCTCAGCAAATACAACATCCAAATCGATAGATCGGCGAGCTAATAAGATCTAAAAGTAAATGATAACGAGATAGAATAGATACAGAGACTTAGATAATAAGCTTAGGGTTTTGATTGATTTAATTTAATTTGATTTAGATAATAAAAGACAATAAAGAAGCAGCACCAACCTAAGCTTCCACTGTATACAGAAGTAAATAAATAAAATAATAAGTAATTAATTTAACAATGGCGAAACTGAAAAAGTTTTTTTTTTCCCTCTCATTTTTTTTTCTTTTTTTATTTAAGAACACGGATTAGGTGTAGAGAGCAATAGTGGTTGTCGTAGTTTTATGGTAAAGTGATGAGAGAGAGAGAGGGGGGTTTAGGTTTTGCTTTTCACTTACTTCTCTTTGGCTAGAGAGAGAGAGAGAGAGCGCGCGCGCGCGCGCAGCTTAGGCCTTAGTGATGTGGAAAGTGGTTGGAGTCCCGGTATAGTCAATTCTAATCCAAGTCTACTCATTTAACCAATCACCACGTGCCACGTCATCCAACAAATCCACCGGATTATACCAGGTTTTGATTTTCATTGTTTTCATTTGCAATTGCTTTTTATCGGTTAATAAAAATTCTTAATAAAAAAATAATTATATATTGTACAGGATATTCTATATTCCATTTCAAGTAGTAATTTTAATTTAAAAAACAATACATCACAAAGGATATTACATTAAATATAAAAGTGGGACATTTTTAAAATATTGTAGATAAAAATCTAGTTTGAAAATTGTGTATTATAAGTTTATCCATAGTTTTTTTAACGAGAACAGTGATCGAATTGATAATCTAAAAAATTCAATGGATTATTGGTTCTATCGATTGAACTATAAAACATATGACATCATAAATAATTTTAATTGATTAAAATTTATAAAAAATAAATTTTAATTTTTGATTTAAAAAATTTATGACCTATTCGTTTTGGTTTGTCGGTTTTGATATATTTTTTGAGACCCCTTTATAAAGCTCAACGGGACCGAACTCATGGTCGGTTCTCGTTCGATCGGTTCAACATGTCGGTTCAATCTAGTTTTCAAAACATAAAATTTATCAAGACTCGTCTATATATGTATAATAATTAAAACCAATGTCAATTTTGCCCACGGCCTAGGTCTGTCATGCTTAACCTCAAGTAGTTTGTGGCTAGACGTGCATCCAAATATGCGGTATTTTCTGTCTATTCGGACGTAATTTTTCGTCAAAAATTATTATCTACCATCGTCAATTTTGATATCTTAATCTTAATTGTCCTAGTTTTTATACCGTAATTATAATTTTATAATGAAGACAACAAAAAAAATGAGTCAGAGAAATAGTGTCTATTACCATTAATTCGTTGGGTTTGGCCTGTCAAAAGTCCAAATGAATCATGTGTTGTGTTGATTGCTGTTTTAAATATGAGTCTGCACAAATGTATAGTTTTGTTATGATTTCTTCCTCCTCTCTTTGTATATTTGTGACTATATATTTTTCAGTTCTCATTGATGTTGGACAATTGTTAATTCTTCAAACCTCATTTATTTTGGAAGCTCATTGGTTTATATAGAGAATTTTTTTAAGTGAAGGTGTTCATTTATAGATTGGTGAGTTGTCTGCATGTTGGAATATTATATGTAATGACACTTGTCGTTATACATGTTAATTGATAAAGCATGTTAGATTAAGTTGATTACTATTGAAGTTCACTGATGTCAGGGGTAAATATATGTGACATCATACTTTATAGGGTATTATGGGATATTTCGATGTATTTTATAACTTTCAGAAGTTATCCAGGGTGTTGTTGTCGAGGTCGGAGTATTTTCGGTTTATCCCAAAATAGATTATCTCTTGAACTAATTTGAACTGGATTACGTTTGAATATTTGGAGTTTTTTTTTACTCCGGAATGTATTGATATGAGAGCGATATTACTTTTGAATAACATCATTCCGGCATAATATCACGTTGAAATAACACTACTCATGAATAACATTACTCCAATATAGTTATACTTCATAGTACCATTATCCTGGAATAGCGTCAGTCCGGGGTAACATCATTTCGAGGTGGCATTAGACCCGACCACGGTTCCGATTCGAAATTTTAATCGAACTGGAACTAGCGATTTCGGTTCCTTTTTTATTCGGGTTTGGGAATCGGTTCCGTGCAATTCGGTTAGAGTTATCACCTTATTCGAATCGTTGGAACTTTTCGGTTCCACTATTAAAATTCAAATAAATTGAAGTTTTTATTTTATTTTTAATTTAATTTAATAAAATTCAAATAAATAAATAAAAATTATTATATTTATTTAATAATAATATCCAATTATATATTTCTTTAAAATTTAATTTTTATTTTTTAAAAAATATTTAAACTGAAACCGAACCGAACCGGTGGTCAGGTCTGGGTGACACTACTTCGGACTGATAAACTCTGGAGTAATATCACTTCGGAGTAAGTATGAGACCATCCTTGTACAAGTATGGTCTTTCCGGAGATCTACATACTCCGGGGTCATAGTACTTTATAGTTAGGTTTTTCTCCAGAGTTGCCAGACATCGAAAGTGATCCATAACTCATATTGTCTGTTAGTACAATAATACCATAACATGTGTCATATTCTTAGTAGACATTTGACTGCGCACAATAGTTCCACTAAGAAAGCATGTTAGTGAAGATTCTTTTGTGTGTTGACATATGTCCCTGGTTGCGGGGCTAAATCTAAACAGCTACATACAAAATCAATTATTTATCTCATAACTTTGGAAAAAAAAAACTAAATTTATTCAATTTTTAACAGTTTCTCATCATTTTGGCTATTTATAAACCTTATATCACAAATATATATATATATATATAATATATATATATATATATGCTGATTTTCGGCCGAGGTCCACAATCAGAATTTGTAGGTTAGGGGCATTAGCGATCCTGCAAGAAAAATGTGGAATGAGCGGGAGTAGACTGCCCACCGGTGTGGTGGGTGCCGATGGCACTCCGACGCTCAAGTCAGTAGTATAAAATGAGCAATAAATATGTAAATGTGAAAATCAATGTTTGATGTTACCTTGAACTCTTTGGGTGGTCGTGAGGGCGGTGACAAGTGTTTAGGGAATGATAAATCCCCGAGAGTTTGTGTCAGATAATAGAGGCTTGTATGAGAGTGGAGAAGCTTGAATGCCATGTGTCTTGAATTGCGTTGCTATTTATAGATGAAAATGATCGTTTTTGTCAGCTGACATAAGGCCCACAACGTGCCCAGACATTTGATAAAAAGTTTGAGCATGTGAGAATATGCATTGTGTTAGGCAAAGTGGGGAAATGTGGTTGATATAATTAAGAGATTTTGTTCTTAAGCTTATGACTTAATTGTAATCCAATTTTTGGGCCTTGCATACTGTTGGGTTTGAGGTGAAAAGACGGTTTTGCCATCGGCCCAATTTTGGCCCGTACAATATCTATAATAAATTTATCTAAATTACATCGAAATTGAAAATCCCCAAATTGACCTGAATCTTATTTTGAATCCTCCATATAGATATGAATGTTAGGCCCTACTTAGGTGGCTTCTAAGCGTTGGGCTTCCATCCTAACATTATGTTATCGTTTGACTAGCGTATAATGTTTTTTAAAACACTGGTTAAAACATGATATGAAAATAATAACTCCAGAAATAAAAAAAATTTATTTTTAAATTACACATGACAAAACTCAAATTCTTTACCTAAAAAATGAGTCTATTGTCAATCACTTGACTAAAATTTGGGTTGCTAACCTTCATAATTAGATTGAAATAGTTTGTAATGTTTTCATATTTCGAAGGAAATGATACTTCATAAGTTTATTATTAAATATCAAAAATATCGCTAATTTAATGTAGTGAGTACACAATTAAGTGTTATATTACAAAAACTGCACAAATTATATTTTTTTAAAGAATAATGTCAGGGTATACATTAACGCTCAAGTCAGTAATAATTACAAGTGTAAAGAAAGTCGGGAACAATACATTTATTTATTTTAGCTTTCGTAGATTGTTGTGAGGACGGTAGGCTGGTATTTAGGGAGCTATGTATGCTTTTAGAACTCGAGTGTGAGTGTCAAAGCTTGATAAGTTTAATCTTAAATGAATCAATCCCCTGGACCCCATTCATTTTATAGACTGTGTAGTAGCCCCTTTAGTCGATTTAGGATTTATTGGAAATGTCGTATTCCAATCCTATTTAAGAAAGGGTAGTAGAGTAAATACTGAATTATGAGTGTTTAGATATATGTGATTATGTGTAATCTCTGTTGTACTTGAATTATACCATCGTGTAAGTAATTTATCTTGATCCAAATACTTACTTTCCTTATTAAGAAAGAATTAGTTGCGTGTAGACTGACAAACGACGTCTACTGGACATTATATAATATGGAGCAATGTTGACTGAGACATTACCCATGTGTTGTAGGCTAGGACATTAAGTAGCGTGATTAGGGTATGCTGGAGACTCTTTGAGTCATGTGGACTTCTGAAAACCTTTAGGTCGTATGGGCATCTTCCTATGGGGTGTATGGGCTCGTGGGCTTTATGTGTAGACTCGACATCTCATCGATTGAGCCTCGGTGGCACCCCATAATATTGTTTTAGGCCAGATGAAGGCCAAGACACATGTCCTTATGCATGACTGACGCGTGGGCCTAAGTTATAATTACATTTGAGTTCTTAACCCAAATTTATCCCATATATATATATATATATAAATTATATTCATGATATGTCCTAATTTGATATCTGATATATGCAATCATATAAATAATGAAAAATAGTAATTGGTAATTCGTGTGAGGGATATGAGTTCGAGTCCTCATAACAATTATGCTGACTATAATAATATATATGTATCTAAAATCTCAGTAGACATTATATTATATTATATATATATATATATAATTAAAAAAAACAATGAAAAAGAAAGTTAATCAACACTTGCATATCAATAAATGATTGATATCAAATAACTTGTAATATAAATAAATTATGTCATTGAAAGATATGTGAGGCATTAACTACAAGATAAAGAAGTAAAAATAATGCCTTTGGAAAAAAAAAAAGGAGAGTATCTATACATCTACACAGTTTTGATACAAAAGCTTCTATCCTATTTAATGTGGCACCCATTCAATTATTACATGATCATGTGAGATGGCGTCACATCATCTATCACACATCAATTAAAATACAAAAGTTTGTAGGCCTAATATTTATGAAAAATGACTTTTCAAAAAGAAAAAAACATTTATTAAAAGGAAAGACAAATTTTTTTTTTTTTTTTTAAATCGTGCTAATTAGCATAACAATCAACCAGCATATTATTAAACAATATCTGAAATTATTTGTTTGCTATAAAGTATAATCAATTTTTTTTTCCCTAATAGAGGTGTTTCCCTACAAAAATTAGGTAAGCTGCTAGCAAATCACTTAAGTCAAAAATCTTTATCATTGAAGCAATCATTTGAGGTTAACTATAATTTAATTAATAATAGAATATTTGTAAAATTATATCACATGAAATCAAAATAGGTATGATATAAGCCATCGAGTATTTAGTTGTTGATAGTATTGACGATCTTTCAACTAATTCTAATTTATAAATTATACCTAATGAAATGGAAAATATTGACAAAAAAATAAAAAAGATTGTGTGAGATATGTGTTATACCAAAAAAAATTGAAAATATGTTTGTAATGATGATGTGGCGTGATTCTATTTGTTGATTGACTAAAGTGGGAAACGAGATCCTCGAGGAGAATGAAACATAAGACTTTCAATAATGATATGCTTATATAATTGCATACATAAGTATTAAAAAAAACTCAAATAAAATTATTTTTTATTTTTTACATTTTATGTGTATAATTATGTGCGTATGTAATATTTTTATTGGAAGGGAGTGTTGGAATAATGATATGCTCACATAATTGGACATATAAATACTAAAAAGATTTTCACCATAAAATAAAATATTTGTTATTTTAACCTATTATATAAATAATTATATTATATATATTCAAATTATGTGCGTATATCATTAAGACAGTTAATTAACTTAAGAAACCAAAATGACAAGTGACGAGACAAAATCCTAAACAAATTCACTCACCCGTACCAATCCCACGCGCGACTTCACGCAATCAGTTGAGCAACAAATCAATGGGCCCCAAACAAAAAAGCGATTACCATAATATGACATAAGCATTCAACCAATTATAATTATTTTGAAAATAATAAATTAAAATAAAAAAAAACTATATCATATGTCATTCATTACTTAAAATGTCCTATAAAAACCGTCTATATAATTTTTATCCCTAGCGAGAGCCATGTGGCCTCTACTTTAGTTGGTTTCACGTGATATTATTAATTAATCGTAAAAAAATAACATTCATTAAACTCTATATCAAACGCTATAACTTATATTAACTCTACATTTTTTTAACCTCGATGAGACTCGCTCCTCTTGGCATGCCAATATGCCATGCATAATAGGAATCTCAGCTCTGAAAAAGCATGGTCGATGCCATGAAATGCCAAGTCATAGCTCAGAATGAAGATGGACCGTGAGATTCTCAGATTCTATGGACTTACTTGTGTTCCAGTTGTTAATGTTAATATGGAATACATTACTAGTGATTTGATGATGATCAAGGGAACTTTGGGTGGTAATTTGAGAAATATTTTCTGTAATTCAGTTGAAAAGTTGTAATATTTTTTTTGTAGTTTTTTTCTCCATATATATTTTTTAATTTATTGGCTTTCAATTAATTTTTTTTTTTAAATATTTTGTTTTAAATATAGCAAAATTGATCATTGAATCCCCTCTTCACCCATGAGAATCTGAGACTGACAGTCAAATTTCGGTCGGGGGAAGTGTTTTTTATTTCAATTCTCTTAAGTAGTTAAATGCGATTATTATTATTATTATTAAAGTAAAACTAAACTAAAACGACATGATAGGAAGTCGTTTTCCCGCCACCAGACCCACGCAACTCAAAAAACATAGAGCAAGTTTGCCGCCACAAGCACAAGCACCGTCTGTTCCCTCCATCTCTCAAGTGCTTTCAGAGCAAAACAAAATTAAAAAAATCAGCCACTGCCATTCATGGCAGCTACAAGCACCGCTAATATCTGCGCTATATCTTCATCTCCCTCTACAAACCCTAAATCCACTCAAAAATGAAATCTTTCTATTTTCTCCAAAACCCAGCAAAAAAATAATTTTTTTCCTCAAAAAAAAATAAAAAATCCTTAACCCACAAATTTAACTTTACTGATCTGTCAAAAAACCCCATCTCTGAGTTTTTCACTACAAATAAAGAATACCCAGATGATGGTTTTGTCGATTTTGATGATGATTGATGACGACGACGACGATAAGCCACGTGAGGAGTGTTTGTGCTATCTGGCGCTACACGCCCTGCAACATCGCGGCCAAGAAGGCGCAGGTATAGTGGCTGTCAATAACTGTTGTGAATAAACACACAATAATAGAGGATAATTTGAGAGAAAACTCTTCTTTTATATATCCACAAAAGAATTACAAAGCTTACAACACAAGCTTTACAAAAAACTCTCACCAATCACTCTCACTACTCTTTCACACATTTAGGGATCCCTATTAATGATCCTCAGAGCTTCATTTTATAGTGCCCAAGACGCGTGAACAGTGTCACACGCCTTGGACACGTTTTGCCAGCTTTGGTGACAACTTGCACCTTTCATCCATCAACTTTCGGCGCTTGTGCATGCAAGCTCATGCACACTGGTTTCAACAAATCTCCCCCTCGGTGAAGATTTACCCAAAATCTGAGCCGACCATTAATCATCCAAATCGGATCCTCCAAAGGATCCTCCCCTGGCTGCATCTGTATGACTGCATACGTACCCTGAGTTGGGATCAAGCCAATCGTAGTTCTCTGTATCTCCCCACTCTGACTATGTGGAGAGTTTTGTCATCCCGGCTATGGCTCGACAGATTTCAAGCTTCTCCTTCGGTAAAACCTTCGTGAACATATCGGCACCGTTGTCGTCGGTGTGAATTTTCCTGAGTTCTAACAGCCTTGAGCTCAGGACGTCCCGTATCCAGTGATACCTCACATCGATATGTTTTGACCTCGAATGAAATGTGGAATTTTTACCGAGATAGATAGCACTCTGACTATCGCAGTACAAAATGTACTTCTCCTGCTTGAAACCCAATTCCTGGACGAATGTCTTCATCCACAGCAATTCCTTGCAAGCTTCTGTAGCTGCAATGAATTCTGCCTCTGTTGTAGAAAGTGCAACACACCTCTGCAACCTCGACTGCCATGCCACAGCTCCTCCTGAGAGAGTAATCAGATACCCCGAAGTAGACTTTCGGGTATCAACATCTCCTGCCATATCTGAATCGGTGTAGCCCATCAACACTGGTTTGTCGCTGCTTCCAAAACATAATCTCATCTTGGATGTGCCTCGAAGATACCGCATGATCCATTTGATCGCATTCCAGTGTTCCCGTCCTGGGTTTGACATAAACCGGCTGACCAATCCAACTGCGTGTGCTAAGTCTGGCCTCGTGCACACCATGGCATACATAAGACTTCCCACTGCTGAAGTGAATGGAACCTGTTTCATTTCCTCCTTCCCTGTCTCAGTAGATGGACTCTGCTGCGTACTCAATCTAAAGTGGGTAGCAAGAGGAGTGCTAACCGCTTTAGCCTTGTCCATCTGGAATCTCTGAAGTACTTTCTCGATGTACTCCTCCTGTGACAAGTATAAACTCCTGGCTTTCCGATCACGACCGATCCTGATGCCAAGAATCTGTTTAGCTGGCCCCAAGTCTTTCATCTCAAAAGACTTACTCAGTTGCTGCTTCAAATTATCAATCCTCGATTGATTCCTGCCAACTATCAACATATCATCTACATATAACAGTAATGATAAAATCATCGTCAGAAAATTTCTGAACGAAACACAATGGTCTGAAGTGGTCTTCTTGTATCCCTGCTCCCCCATAACTGACTCGAACTTCACGTACCACTGTCTCGGTGCCTGTTTCAAACCGTAGAGGCTTTTCCTGAGTCTGCACACATAGTCATCTTTCCCGCTGACTCTGAAGCCTTCTGGTTGCTCCATGTAAATTTCTTCTTCCAGATCCCCGTGAAGAAATGCGGTCTTGACATCCATCTGCTCAACTTCCAGGTCGAGGCTTGCTGCTAAGCTGAGTACTACCCTGATGGATGACATCTTCACAACTGGAGAAAGATTTCATCGAAGTCAATGCCTTTCCTCTGATTGAATCCCTTGACGACTAGTCTGGCTTTGTACCGGGGTTGTGAAGTATGCTCCTGTTGCTTCACCCTGTACACCCATTTGTTCTTCAAAGCCCGTTTGCCTCTTGGCAATTTCACCAACTCAAAAGTGTGATTGTCATGCAAAGATTTCATCTCATCTTGCATGGCTTCCTCCCACTTTTCTCTGTCCTCTGTTTCCACAGCCTCCTTGTAGCTCTCGGGTTCTCCCCCATCAGTAAGCAGCACATACTCATATGCAGAGTATTTGTTTGAAGGTCGCCTCTCTCTGTCAGACCTTCTCTGTGGAACTGTTGGTGGAACTTCTGGTACTGGTGGTTGATCATGATCATCATCTCTGGGAGCTTCATCACATGTACCCTCATGTCTGGGAACCTCATCTTCAACTCGAACTGGCACCGGTGTCTGAGGTTCTGGATTCACATTCTGTATTGCTGGGGCATTGTCTTCATCTCATTTCTGATATCTTCTATGGTCTGGTCTTCAACAAAGACAACATCTCGGCTTCTGACGATCTTCTTCTCCACAGGATCATACAATTTGTAGCCGAAATCATCCTGACCATAGCCAATAAAGACACACTGTCGCGTCTTTGCATCAAGCTTGGATCTCTCGTCCTTTGGGATGTGTACAAATGCTTTGCACCCAAAAACATGTAAGTGCTCGTACGACACTTTTTTACCTGTCCAAGCTTGGTTAGGAACATTACCTTTCAGTGCGACCGCTGGGGACATGTTCAAAACATGAACTGCTGTGATGAGTGCCTCCCCCAAAATGTCTTCGGCAGCTTGGCTTGTGACAGCAAGCTTCTGATCCTCTCGCACAAGTTCTGTTCATCTCTCATCCTCTCAGCTAGCCATTCAGCTGAGGTGTCTTTGGAGGTGTCGTTTGATGTCTGATTCCTTGCGTCTTGCAGTACTGATCAAACGGACCTCTGTATTCTCCACCGTTGTCTGTTCTGATGCACTTCAGTTTCTTGCCGGTTTCTCTCTCCACCAAAGCATGAAACTCCTTGAACACTCCAACACTTGATCTTTTCTCTTCAAGGTGTATGCCCAGATCTTCCTTGAATGATCATCAATAAATGTCACAAAATACAGTGACCCTCCGAGTGTTCGTATCTGCATCGGACCACATACATCTGAATGTATGAGATCTAGTACCTCCGGTTTCCGTTGAGGCGGGGAGCTCTGGAAGGATACTCTGTTCTGCTTTCCAGCCATGCAGTGTTCACACTTCCGTAAGTGTGAGTTCTTCAATTCCGGAAGAACATTCCGCCTGCGTAGTATCTCCATCCCTGTTTGGCTCATGTGACCGAGCTTTTTATGCCATAACTCGGCTGCCTCATTACTGTTGACTGTATTTATGCTACTATTTGAAAGCTTAGCATGCATCAAATACAAGTTGAATCTTTCTTACCTCGTGCCACGACCATTGACCCTTTAGTGAGCTTCCAGCATCCGTCACTAAAGGTGCTGCAGAAACCTTCATCATCCAGCTTGCCTGTTGAGATCAGGTTTAAAACCGGATATCTGGGATGTGCTTGACTCCCTTCAACACTAGCCTTGTCCCGTTCTCTGTTTCAAGGCAGATGTCTCCAATACCGACGGCTTTGGACTGTCCGTCATTCCCCATCCTTACAGCACCGTAGTCCCCTGGTGTGTAAGATGAAAAGAAGTCTCTGCGAGATGTGGCGTGTATGGATGCGCCACTATCTATCACCCAACTGGTCTCGTGGCTGGCAAGATTCACAACATCTTCTTCTTCATACATTATGCAGAAGTCTTTGGAGGTTTTCTCGGTGGTTGTAGCAACTCTTTCTTGATTAGAGTCACCATCTCTCCTGGACTGCTCGTTCTTCAGTTTGTAGCAATCCCGCTTCATATGGCCTTTCTTCTTACAGTGATAGCACTCAATATCCCTCGTTCTTGATTTCCCTTCTGGTTCTTGTCTGATTTCCCTGGGCCTCGGCTTTTACTCCTCCCCCTTCTGGTGTTCTTTTCTGTCACTAGAGCTTCTGAGGTTGAGGCTGATGCTGACTCCTGCATTCTCGTCCTCTTTCTTTCTTCTTCCTCGAAGATCCTGGTCTTTGCCATCTCCATAGTGACTTTCCCATCTGCGGCTGAATTGATCACCGTAGATCTGAACGTTTCCCAAGATTCTGGTAACGTATTAAGGAGTATTAAGCCATTTACCTCATCTCCGAAGTCTATGCCCAATCCAGACAATTCCTTCATGGTTCCGAGAAATCATTGATATGATCCGCCACAGCTGTACCCTCCTGGTATTTCAAACCCATCATCTTCTTGATGTAGTACAGCTTGTTGTTTCCAGTCTTTGCTCGGAAAAGCTCATCCAGCTTTCTCCATAAGACACGTGCATTTGTCTCTTCACTGACATGGTTCACGATACTGTCGTCGATCCACTGACGAATAGTACTGCATGTTTTCTGGTGAAGATTAGCCCACTTTCATCGGTCATTCCTTCTGGTTTCTCTCCCCAGAAATACCGATCCATCATAGTCCTTCACATACAGAAGGTCTTTCATCCTTCCTCTCCATGTGAAATAGTTGGTACTGGTTAACAAAACCATTTTTTTTCCGTTGCTCCCCTCCATCATAAAAATTCTAAGCAGAATTTCAAAAACGGACCTCACCGTTGCGTCCGGAATGGTCGAAAATGGTGGAAATGACACTTCGTTTGTCAAAATCCGACACAGGGACCAAATAGCAAATTCCAGAAATTACAGGGGTCAAAGTGCAATTTCCAAAGTTCAGGGCCAAAGTGCAATTACGGAAAAGTTCAGGGACTAAATTGCAATTTACAAAAAGTACAGGGACTAAATTGTAAATATCTGAAAGTATAGGGGCTAAACTGTAATTTTCAGAAAGTTCAGGGACCTATCTGAAATTTACCAGGCACCGCTGACGTGGCGGGTGACTGGGCTGCTGACTGTGCGCTGACTGGCGCTGACGTGGCGGGTGACTGGGCTGCTGA
>SKCR01052575.1:0-17913 GCA_019454045.1 Zanthoxylum bungeanum | reverse complement strand
GTATAAGTTAATTCCTTTTGCTCCTTTTGCCTTAGCATTTTATTTTATTTTATTTTACCTTTCAGTATTTACTTTACCGCATCTACTTTTCAATATTTTTATTTTATGTCTTTTATTTTATTAGCCCTAGTTATGATTAATAACTAAGTTAGTTATCTAGGGTTGTGATGAAATCCAATATCACCAGTTTATAAGGGATTAGATTATAGTTTGGGTAATATAAAGATTTATTTATTGAGTCTTAATCTTAATGCTTTTTATTAACTAGCCATTAATAAAATTGATTAGGTAAACTTAAAATGAACTAGACATAGGTATTTTTAGTTTAAGACCTTAGACTCAATAGCCCACGATCTTCCTTGAGGATAGATAACCCTTTTAATATATTTCCTTACATGATAGGAATATACCTGTAGGGCGGGGGTAGCCATAATTGGAACTTAATCTTAATGAATCCAGGTAATTTGGTTGACATAGGCATATGGTTCAATTGGGTTATACTGGTTATTTGTAATTGACCATTGGAAGAGGCTTTTACATAATTTAGTGCTCCAGGTTAATAAATCATATATTACCCAACATATAGGATAACCACTTCATCTTTAAATAATATTGGACGGAATCACAACCCTAGATAGTTTTATAAATTTGAATTTTTCTCAACCTACATTTACGCAATTTTATTTACTTGTTTTTAAATTTAGAATCATCACCATTTCAAATCAATCAAATAACCGGTTAGATACTAGTAATCACTTGACCTTATAAAATTAACAAATTAGGTATTAAGTCCTCGTGGGATCGATACTTTTTATACTACTTGAACGATACGTGCGCTCGCGTTATACGCGTGTGATTACGCACCGATCACCGCAATGTATTCGGTTTCGGTAGTAGAAAGGGCAACACTATTTTGTTTCTTGCTAAACCATGAGACTAGGAAATTACTCAAAATATGACATGTACCACTTGTGCTCTTTCTATCCAATCTACAACCGCCAAAATCGGCATCGGAATAGCTAATCAAGTTGAAAGCTACTCCTTTTGGGTACCAAAGTCCCAAATTAATGGTTCCCGAGAGATATCTAAAAATTCATTTTACGGCACAAAGATATGTTTCACAAGGATTAGATTGAAATCTTGCACACATACAAACACTAAACATAATATCGGGTCTACTTGCGGTTAAATAAAGTAAAGATCCAATCATACCTAGATATTGTTTAATGTCTTTGGCTTTACCTTCTTCATCTTTGTCAAGCTTCAAGGTTGAACTCATGGGTGTTGAATGATGTTTGCTTGATTCCATCCCAAATTTCTTTAAAAGTTCCTTGATATATTTTTCTTGATTTATGAGCACTCCCTCTTTTCATTGATCTATTTGTAATCCTAGGAAGAACTTGAGCCCTCCCATCATGCTCATTTCGAATTCATTACTCATACAATTTGAAAATTCCTCACACAATGAGGCGTTAGTAGCACCGAAAATAATATCATCAACATAAATTGAAACTATTACATTTCATCATTCTTATGCTTAATAAATAGTATGGTATCAACTTTTCCCATTACAAAATCGTTTTCCAAAGAAAAGAGCTAAGCCTATCATACCATGCTCTAGGAGCTTGCTTAAGTCCATATAATGCTTTAGTTAATTTGTACACATGATTGGGTAAATTAGCACTTTCAAAACCAGGAGGTTGTTCAACATAAACTTCCTCCATAATGTACCCATTAAGAAAAGCACTTTTCACATCCATTTGATAAAGTATGAAAATTTTATGACATGCAAAAGCTAAGAGGATGCGTATGACTTCAAGCCTAGATACATGGGCAAAGGTTTCATCATAGTCTATTCTTTCTTCTTGGTTGTAACCTTGGGCCACTAGTATAGCTTTATTTCTCACAACCAATCCGGACTCATCAAGTTTATTTCTATAAACCCATTTTGTTCCAATTACACTTTGATGAGTAGGTCTAGGAACTAATTGCCACACTTTATTTCTCTCAAATTGATTTAATTCTTCTTGCATAGCTATAATCCAATTATGATCAGTTTCTGCCTCGAGAAGGTTTTTAGGCTCAATTTGAGAAATGAAAGCAAAGTTATTACAATAATTCCTAAGTGTGTGTCTTGTGACAATTTTCTTAGAGGGTCCTTCTATAATTAATTCCTTAGGGTGAGATCTCATAACTTTAGCATATTTAATTTCCTTATGAAGAGAATGAGAGTCATCACCTTGAGTTTGTTGAGGAGGATCAACATTACCTTCATGTTCCACTTGATCTTCAAATTGTGATTGATCCTTTGAATCATCTAAGTGTAGACTATTTAATTGTTCATCCACGTGATTCTCAGCATCATCATTTCTTCTTTCAATATCTTTGTTGCTAGTAGGAGATTGGTTAGATTCATCAAAACTAACATGTATGGATTCTTCAATTATCATGGTTCGTTTATTATAAACCCTATATGCTTTGCTAAAGGAAGAATATCCTAGAAAAATTCAAACATCAGCT
Source organism: Zanthoxylum bungeanum (assembly GCA_019454045.1). Lineage (NCBI taxonomy): Eukaryota > Viridiplantae > Streptophyta > Magnoliopsida > Sapindales > Rutaceae > Zanthoxylum > Zanthoxylum bungeanum. Next base: position 15,393 of record SKCR01052575.1, on the reverse strand, counting down.
TTAGAATCAAATTTTCCAAGGTTATCCTTTGTGTTTAAAATAAAAAATTTACAACCAAAAACTTTGAAAAAAGAAATATTCGGTTCTCTGCCCTTCCATAACTCATAAGGAGTTTTGTCAAGGCCTTTTCTCACTACCACTCTATTGATCACGAAACATGCAGTGTTAACCGCTTCGGCCCAAAAGTGATTTGGTAAATGATGTTCTTTGAGCATTGTTCTAGCCATTTCTTGCAATGATCTATTTTTGCGTTCAACAATCCCATTTTGTTGAGGTTCTTGCACAAGAAAATTGATGTTTTATGCCATATTGTATGCAAAAAACTTCAAAAAGGTGATTTTCAAATTCTCCCCCATGATCACTTCTTATGCAAATAATGCTAGATTCTTTTTCCTTTTGAACTTGATTGCAAAACATTTTGAAATGTTTGAAAGTATCATTTTTATTTGCTAAAAAGAAAACCCATGTAAATCTGGAGTAATCATCAACTATTACAAATGCATAGCTTTTACTACCAAGACTTGTGGTTCTAGATGGTCCAAATAAATCCATATGCAATAGTTAGAGGGGTTTTGAGGAGGACACATCATTTTTGGATTTGAAAGATCTTTTATGTTGTTTTCCAAGCTCACAATTTTCACAAACTTGATCTTTCACAAATTTTAGCTTTGGAAGTCCTTTTACCAAATCTTTATTAGAAATTTTGGAAATCAATTTCATGTGTGCATAACCTAACCTTCTATGCCAAAGCCAATAATTGTTATCTAATGCACTTAAACATTTCTCATGATGCATGTCATGCTTAATATCAAATAGATAAACAATTTGATCTCTATAACCTACGAATAATGTATTATTTGATTTTTTTATCAACAATTCTACGAATAGAGGCATCAAATTCAACTCCATAACCTTTATCACATAATTGGCTAATGCTTAATAGGTTATGCTTAAGGCCATAAACTAGTAAAACATTTTCAATTAAAGTAGTGGAACCAGTACCAACGTTTCCATATCCAAGAATTTCACCTTTACCGTTATCACCAAATGTAACGGTTCCACCATTTTTTATGCTAGTGAAAGAGGAAAGTTTTGAGTAGTCCCCCGTCATATGCCTTGAGCATCCACTATCGAGAAACCATTTTCCTTTAGTCTTTTTCTTCCTTACCTATTCAAGAAGAATCATGTAGTTTTAGGTACCCAAATTTTCTTAGGTCATTGGAGGTTAGTTTTAGTTCCTTTTGGAACCCATGCATTCTTCACATTTTCTTTCTTATACATGTAATCGTATATCTTATGTCCTTTCCTATTGCATGCATGACAAGTAACATTTGCATTATCATGAGAGTATGAAGTAAATGCTTTAACAAAATGATTTTTCAAATATGTACTTTTGTAGTTATGTCCATATCCCAAACCCTCTTTATTGAATAAACATCTTTGGGTTCCAAGAAGAATATTTAGATTTTTCTCTCCTAAAGTGAATTTTGTTACAATATTATTTAAATTCATAACTTTCTTTTTCAATGATTCATTTTCTTCTTTAATCATATTACATTCACATGTAGTAGAACTAGATGCTATGCTAGATATGTTCTTCCTAAGTTTTACATTTTCATTCTTTAAGCAAATTAATTCTTCTTCATATGTTTTATTTTTCTCTACAATTATAGCATGCTCATTAACTAACAATGTATGTTCCTTTTTGACTAGTTTGTGTTTCTTTAAGAATGAATCATATAAATCACTCAATTCATTAAATGAATCAATTAATTCATGATATTCGAGAGAATAATGTACATTTTCTTCTTTACTTTCGATGATGAGGTGGTTATCCTCAATTGCCATAAATGCAAGATTGTTTGTTTCATTTGCACATTCTTCATCTGAGGAGCATGAATCACTATCGCTCCAAGTAGACTTCGTTGCCTTCTTTTTACCATTTCCCTTGAATCTCTTCAAATGACAATCCATTGCTTTGTGACCCGGTTTCTTGCACTCAAAGCAAGTGAGCTGTCCCTTCTTGTGTTTCCATGACTTTTCATCCTCATTTCTCATTTCTTTTCTGAATTTCCCTTTGATGAACTTTTTGTTTTTGAGGAATTTCTTGAAGCTTCTTGTTAGGAGGGCCATATCATCATCACTTTCTTCATCATCACTTGACTCTTCACTATCTTCTTTTATTGCATTTGATTTTAAGGCTAAATTCTTTCTTACCTTTTCTCTTCTTCACCATTTCTATCCATTTTTATCTCCATCTCATACTCTAGTAATTTGCCAACCAAATCATCCATCTTCAATGTATTTATGTCGTTTGCTTCTCTAATGGAGGAGATGTAGCTTCTATATTCCTTTGGGAGTGATCTCAAAAGTTTCTTCACTTGATTGGATGTCCCGATAGCTTTTCCCAAAGCGCTCAAATGATTGATGATGACCGTAAACCTCTAAATCATATGATCAATTTCTTCTCCAAATTTCATCTTAAAATTATCTAATTCGCACATAAACCGGTTGATTTTTGATTCCTTCACTTGGCTTGTGCCCTCGTTGACCATTTCCAAAGACTTCCATAAATCATATGCGTTCCCACACTCCGGAAGTTTGTTTATTTGATCCCGATCAATGGCACATAGAAGTTGGTTGAGTGCCTTAGCATTTTATTAAGCTAGTTTTACATCCTTACTATCCCATTCTAGCTCGGCTTCGGAATCTCAACCCCATTGCTATCCTTTTTCATTGGTTCTTTTTGCACCTATGTGATAACCAAATAAGATTGTGAATCAACGGCAAGGAGATAATTCAACATCCTCATCTTTCAATAGTTGTAGTCCGTTCCGGTGTAAAACGGAAGTCTAGTAGTTGAAAATCCCTCAGCAAGATTTGACGAGTTGCTTGTAGAACCCATGATCTATTCTCGTACGGTTAAGTCTTTTCGAGAAAGCCTCTCGCTCTAATACCAATTGAAATTACCTACAAGCAATAACAAGTAATACTATACCCAAGAGGGGGGTGAATTGGGTTATTAAAAAATAATTCGGAATTATAATTTTTGTCAATTTTATACTTCCAAGCTTTTATCAATAATTATAAACAACCTTAAAATAAAATTGCATAATTTAAAAGATAAGGGAAGAGAGATACAACACCGAATTAATAGTGGTTCGGCCAAATCGATTGCCTACGTCCACTCTCTCTTCAAGCGCACTTGAAGGTTCCACTAGATTCAACAATCTTTACAACGAAGAGATTTTGCTCTAAGGCTTCTCTTAAACCTTTTACACAAACTCCGCTCTTGAGAGTAATCACCACTCACACAAGGGATTTCAATACAAGTGTTTCCGAAAAGTAAGTTTTTGTGTTTACAACACTATTTGAGAGCTCACAAAAAGATTACAAAGATTGAATAGAGTATGAGTTGCTTAAATATATCTAAGCTCACTAAAATGATTATGAAAGTGTGTGTATGAGCTTATGAATTTATGAGAATGAGTTGGATCAAGAAGATTTTGGTATTTCTCTATTTTTTCTATCAAGAATGATGTATGAAGATGTTCTTACTTTGCAAAAACAAAATAGGGTCATTTATATAGTGAAGGGAAATGATTTCCCAACATTTTTATCAATGACTAGTCTCGAGACCGGTATGCCGGTTTGGCACCCAACGGTCATATTAACGTTCAAAAATGTATCCGTTAGACCGGTATGGAAACCGGTATGAGTCTTCTTGGTTCCAGTAAGTATAATATCACACAGCATGACCGGTTTATTAACCGGTAAGGAAACCAGTATCAAGGGTTCCAGTTCCAGAGAGCATGTATTTTCCAACCAATACCGGCATGGAAATCGGTCTGGAAACCGGTAAATAATAACCCGGTTCCAGAGAGCATGTTTCTTAGTTATAACCGGTATGAAGACCGGTAAGAAAACCGGCGAGGATCATGTCGATTCCAGAGAGGTTGCAATATAGGGGAATGCAACAGGTATACATGTTTAGGATATAGATATGTTGATTTTTGAATGTTCAAGGCATTTTTCAAATGACCCTAATGCATCTATATGGAGTTGCATGTTTAATGAGCTTAGATATGAAGATAAACAACTCATTTTACAAATGTAGTTCTAAACTAAAGTCATACGAGATTTTCTTCATAAGAGGTTTGTCTTTTGCGTCCGTTGCTTTTTATTACCGATATGCTTCGACATCTTTTTGGAATGTCTTGCCATAGTGCTTTGAAGACTTCGAATGTTGCGTCATTAAAATCCAACTAGGAGTATATGTCGCTGGCCGGCGTAAACACACACGTATAACGCAAGCGCACGTATCGTTCAAGTAGTATAAAAAGTATCGATCCCACGAGGACTTAAAATCTTATCTATTAATTTTTATGAGGTCAAATGATTACTAATATCTATCAGGTTGTTTGATTGATTTGAAATGGCGACGATTCTAAATTTAAAGGCAAGTAACTAAAATTGGTTGAAAAGATATTTTGAGAAAATTCAATATTAAAACTATCTAGGGTTGTGATTTATTCCAATATTATTTAAAGATGAATGATAGTTGTTATCTTATAATTGGGTAAAATATTGATTTATTAACCTGGAACACTAAATTATGTAAAAGCCTCTTCCGATGGTCAATTACAAATATCCAATTTAACTTAATTAAACCATATGTCTATGTCAATCAAATTAACTGGATTTATTAATATTAAGTTCCAATTATGGCTACCCCCGCCCAACAGGTATATTCCTATCCTGTAAGGAAATCTATTAAAGGGTTATCTATCCTCAAGGAAGATCGTGGGTTATTGAGTCTAAGGTCTTAAACCTAAAATCCCTATGTCTAGTTCATTTTAAGTTTACCTTATCAATTTTATTAGTGGCCAGTTAATAAAAAGCATTAAGATTAAGACTCAATAAAAAAATCTTTATATTACCCAAATTATAATTTAACCCTTATAAACCGGTGATATTGGATTTCATCACAACCCTAGATTACTAACTTAGTTATGACACATAGCTAGGGCTATTAAAAACTTAAAAGACATAAAATGAAAATGTTGAAAAGTAATTGCAGTGAATTAAAATGCTGAAAAGTAAATTACAAATGAAATAAAATGCTAAGGCAAAAGGAATTACTTTTACTATTACTAATTTAGATATCTCCCATAAAATAATATATAAACTTGTGATAATATATTTTACCAACCGACCAATCTGGCGGTATCCTGATTAAGTCAAATTAAGTCCAACCAGCCATATAGGTGGTAATATTTGTCCATAATCCAGCCATAAAGGGTACGGTACCAATAAATTTACCAACCGACCATATAGCGGTATTCCTTTATTAATCAGGTTCAACCAACAGAAAATAAATTTACCAACCGACCAATATAGCGGTATTCCTTGATTAGTCAGGTTAAACCAGATTAAAATTAAATTACCAACCGACCAATATAGCGGTATTCCTTTATTAATCAGAATTTTAAATAGTAAATATATTATTTTTAAGGGAGATTAATCTAAATAGCAATAGTAAAATAATTACCTTTCACCCTAGCATAGGGAAGTTACCTCCGCATAGTGAATAGTAAAAACTGTAAAATAAGAAAGTAGATTACTATTATTACAAAAAGTAATTAAAATTATTACAAAAGTAAAAACTAAAAATAAAAACGAAATTCTAGAGAGAGAAACTCCCTAATTACATAGAAGGAGTGAGAGAAAGGTGTAATGAAAACTGCAAATTCGCGGCCTATTTATAGCAAAAAAAATTCACTGTTTGGTCACTGTGCGCGCGTCGCGACGCTAAGGCATTGCGCGTCGCGACGCTCATTTGTCGACGTGGCACAATGAGACGGCGACACGTAGCAAGGCGGCTGACTGTACAACTGACACGTGTCAAGGCGGCTAATTCTCAATTATTGTGATGACGTCATGCTGACGTCATGCTGACGCGGAGGCGACGTGGCGATGACGTGGCGCTGACGTGGCGTGGCGGCTGACTGTACAACTGTCGGCACAATGGGATGGCGACACGTGGCGACACGTGTCAAATTCTGATTGGCTGAGGCTGACGTGGCATGTTGACTCGGTTGACTTGCTGACGTGTCTGATGACGTGGCATGACACGTGGCAATGTTGACTCGTTGACCGATGACATGGCTGATGACGAGGCGACACGTGTCATGTCAGAGTGTCGGCAGCATATGATGTTGACACGTGTCCCGGCGCACGTTAGCAGATCGGATGTGATGATGATACGTGGCACGGCGCATTTTAGCAAAGTCGAACTTTTCAAATTGTTAACCCGTTGACCATGGCGCATTTTAGCAGAACCGGCACACGCTGGGCGTCGCGGCGCGCAGTGCTCCAGCGTCGCGACGCGCAGAAGACCAAAATAACCCTGTTGACGCATTTTTGTCCGGTTTTGCCCCAAATTGCCTCCAGTGCTGTCCAAACTTTATTTATCTGCAAGATAACAATAAAACACATCAAAACGTTCATAAACTCAGAAACTATACAAAATATTAAGTTAAATGAGTGGGAAATAGTGATATAAATACCACTCATCACACCCCAAACCTAACATTTTGCTAGTCCTCGAGCAAAATACAGAATAAAATAACATAATAAAATTTAACTAAGCCATTTTCGTAGGGATCACGGTTGCATTTAGCATATGCAACAAGCCTTTAAACCCCTAGGTGTCCTAGTGGACGAGTGTAGTCTCGTGAGGGTTTACAGCAATGATACCCACAAACATTTTACAAAAGTAAAAAGGTATTAAAACTAATGCACACAAAAGCAAAAAGACAAGCGAAAAGAGAATAAAGAAAGAAAGTGACTAATCAGGTGAAAAATCTACTCCAAGTTACTAGTTGTTTTGTTTCTTTCTAAATTACCGAATAAGTAAATTCTCCGATTGTTTTTACCATTCTCCATATACACAGCCAACAAAATATTAATCATTTCATTTTTGCCCACAACAGTCATAAGTGCAGTTGATAAGAGAGTAATATTTTTGTCCTAAAGTTCTATCAGATTTCACACCTTTTTTTGTAGCAATGGAATAATTTTTTTGATTTTTCTGATTTTTTCTTTGATTTTTTCTCTATTTTTTTATTTTATACAATACCTTCCGTCTATGTAGCGAGCTTTGGGTCGGTGGCTCCCAACCAGTTGGCTTTAGGGCACCAGGTGTTAAGACACCCCTACGAACTTAATTACTCAGACTTCAGATATATATATATATATATTTTTGCAGCATCTTCGATCCATGTAACGAGCTTTGGGCCAATGACTCCCAAACCAGTTGGTTTTAGGGCACTAGGTATTAAAATACCCTTACAGACTTATAACTCGGATCTCGGACGTTTTTTTTTTTTTTTTTTTTTTTTTTTTTTTTACTCCATCACTATTTAGAGATGCTTCCTCAATTAAACTATAGCACGGAATATTACAAACTTTTCAATAGCGGTATTCCTTGATTAGTCAGGTTTAAACCAGATTGATTAAAATTAAATTACCAACCGACCAATATAGCGGCTTAGCGTCGCGACGCGCGCACAGTGACCAACAGTGAATTTTTTTTGCTATAAATAGGCCGCGAATTTTCAGTTTTCATTACACCTTTCTCTCACTCCTTCTATGTAATCTGGGAGTTTTCTCTCTAATTACATAGAAGGAGTGAGAGAGGAAGAGCTGTAATGAAAACTGAAAAATTCGGGCCTATTTATAGCAAAAAAAATTCACTGTTTGGTCACTGTGCGCGCGTCGCGACGCTAAGGCGTTGCGCGTCGCGACGCTCATTTGTCGACGTGGCACAATGACGGCGACGCTACGAAGGCGGCTGACTGTACAACTGACACGTGTCAAGGCGGCTAATTCTCAATTATTGTGATGACGTCATGCTGACGCGGAGGCGACGTGGCGATGACGTGGCGCTGATGTGGCGTGGCGGCTGACTGTACAACTGTCGGCACAATGGGATGGCGACACGTGGCGACACGTGTCAAATTCTGATTGGCTGAGGCTGACGTGGCATGTTGACTCGGTTGACTTGCTGACGTGTCTGATGACGTGGCATGACACATGGCAATATTGACTCGTTGACAGATGACATGGCTGATGACGAGGCGACACGTGTCATGTCAGAGTGTCGGCAGCATATGATGTGACACGTGTCACGGCGCACGTTAGCAGATCGGATATGATGGTGACACGTGGCACGGCGCATTTTAGCAAAGTCGAACTTTTCAAATTGTTGACCCGTTGACCATGGCGCATTTTAGCAGAACCGGCACACGCTGGGCGTCGCGGCGCGTAGTGCTCCAGCGTCGCGACGCGCAGAAGACCAAAATAACCCTGTTGACGCATTTTTTGTCCGGTTTTGCCCCAAATTGCCTCCAGTGCTGTCCAAACTTTATTTATCTGCAAGATAACAATAAAACACATCAAAACGTTAAAAACTCAAGAAACTATACAAAATATTAAGTTAAATGAGTGAGAAATAGTGATATAAATACCACTCATCACACCCCCAAACCTAACATTTTGCTAGTCCTCGAGCAAATACAGAATAAAATAACATAATAAAATTTAACTAAGCCATTTTCGTAGGGATCACGGTTGCATTTAGCATATGCAACAAGCCTTTAAACCCCTAGGTGTCCCTAGTGGACGAGTGTAGTCTCGTGAGGGTTTACAGCAATGATACCCACAAACATTTTACAAAAGTAAAAAGGTATTAAAACTAATGCACACAAAAGCAAAAAGACAAGCGAAAAGAGAATAAAGAAAGAAAGTGACTAATCAGGTGAAAAATCTACTCCAAGTTACTAGTTGTTTTGTTTCTTTCTAAATTACCGAATAAGTAAATTCTCCGATTGTTTTTTACCATTCTCCATATACACAGCCAACAAAATATTAATCATTTCATTTTTGCCCACAACAGTCATAAGTGCAGTTGATAAGAGAGTAATATTTTGTTGGCTGTGTATATGGAGAATGGTAAAAACAATCGGAGAATTTACTTATTCGGTAATTTAGAAAGAAACAAAACAACTAGTAACTTGGAGTAGATTTTTCACCTGATTAGTCACTTTCTTTCTTTATTCTCTTTTCGCTTGTCTTTTTGCTTTTGTGTGCATTAGTTTTAATACCTTTTTACTTTTGTAAAATGTTTGTGGGTATCATTGCTGTAAACCCTCACGAGACTACACTCGTCCACTAGGGACACCTAGGGGTTTAAAGGCTTGTTGCATATGCTAAATGCAACCGTGATCCCTACGAAAATGGCTTAGTTAAATTTATTATGTTATTTTATTCTGTATTTTGCTCGAGGAGTAGCAAAATGTTAGGTTTGGGGGTGTGATGAGTGGTATTTATATCACTATTTCCCACTCATTTAACTTAATATTTTGTATAGTTTCTTGAGTTTTATGAACGTTTTGATGTGTTTTATTGTTATCTTGCAGATAAATAAAGTTTGGACAGCACTGGAGGCAATTTGGGGCAAAACCGGACAGCTTACAAAACACCCATTGGTATGTCCCCATATCGATTGGTGTTTGGGAAAGCATGCCATCTGCCAGTTGAACTTGAACACAAGGCGTATTGGGCACTGAAGAAACTGAATCTTGATTCACAAGCTGCAGGAGAGAAAAGACTTCACCAACTCAATGAATTGGAGGAATTTCGCCTACAGGCTTATGAGAATGCCAAATTATACAAAGAAAAGACCAAAAAATGGCATGACCGAAAAATAGTGCACAGACAGTTGGAACCAAGGCAGCAGGTGTTATTGTACAACTCGAGGTTAAAACTTTTCCCTGGAAAGTTAAAATCTAGGTGGTCCGGACCATTTGTAATCACTCAGATTTTACCATATGGAGCTGTTGAGTTACTGGATCCTCAATACCAACAACACATTCAAAGTTAACAGTCAGCGTGTCAAACACTACTGGGGAGAATCATTTGAGCGACAAAAAGAAAGTGTCACACTTTCAGATCCAGCATAAACGTTCGAACAGTCACGTCTAGCTGACGACAATTAAACTTAGCGCTCGCAGGGAGGCAACCCATGCAATTTTTGTATATATTGTGATTTGGTGTGATTTAATTTTGTGTGTTTAGTTTTTGCAGATTAAGTCATTTCAAGATGGAAGAAGCTCTCGCAAATCTTCACAAGCAATTTCCTTCTCTCCCTCAAAAATCTCTGATGAAAGTCTACAAAGCTCGCTTGGAACGGATGAGACTACTGACAATACATGGTGTGCCCAATGACATTCGTTGGGTAATTGAAGCACGAGTCCGATTGGCAGGTGAATCCTCTGATTCTTTTATTTCACATCTGCCTGGTTTTGGAAGAAGCACCTATGCAAAGAAACGAAGAGCTAAGCAAATGGGTGTTTGTTACAAATGTGCACGTTGGAATTGCAATACTCGTTGTCATTCTTTAGGAATGGTGTCTGTTAATCGCGAAGACAAAATTAAATTCATTAGGAATGGCTTGAGTAAGGAGTCTTTAGATGATATATCTTCGACTCTTGAGACGCATCCTAGTGGATATGTTCACATAGGCTTTCGCAGATTACATACACAATATCAAAAAGAAAGACAACAGTTAAGTCTTGGGAATCTGACTCAAAAAGACCCTGTTTTCCAATTTATAAGAAAAATGGATGGGAAGCTTGTCCCTGACACATAGATGTCAATCAAGCCGTTACTTTTCTTGTACATATTATATCTCTTTGTCTTTTCCTAATAATATTGAGATTTGTTTTGTTATTTTCTTTTATTTTCTCCGACGGGATCCAGATTCTTTTTTTACTATCACGATCTATTTTACTATTGTTGTACTAATCGTCATTTGGAAGATACTTGTGCTATTTTTACTCACCCATTTTTCAGGTATTATAAATTCAACTCATCATTGTACCTTTGATGTCATCCTGAGTTGAGAAAAAAAAAATACATAGAAAAATGGAAGCCACTTCAAGAAGACGAGTTGAAAACATTTTTGTGTTTTGCGGTAGTAGTGTTGGTACTAAACCACAATACATAGAAGCGGCAAAGGAGTTGGGTCGAGTATTAGCTGCAAGGAATATGCACTTAATATATGGCGGAGGAAATCTTGGATTAATGGGGATCGTTTCAAAGGCCGTACAGGATGGAGGCAGTCATGTTTTGGGAATCGTCCCAAAACCCTTAGCTGAGGCAAATCTTATTGAACCAACTAACGGAGAGGAACTGATCGTGCCAGGTATGTCTGAACGTCTGGTAGAAATGATTAACCGTGCTGATGCTTTTATTGCTTTGCCAGGTGGCTTGGGTACATTGGAGGAAATTTTTATTGTACTATCTTGGGCGAACCTGAACATACACCAGAAACCTCTTGGACTACTAACGTTGATGGATTTTATGATTTTCTTTGTGTGTTTCGTGATGATGCTCGGAGAAATGGGTTCGTTTCAAAACCTATGAAAGAACTCCTATTTACTGCCAGAACTGCTCCGGATCTAATTGACCAACTCATAGCCTATGAACCACAAATTGACCCTGTCATTTCAAAGATAAATTGGTCTGGGGACGATCGTGGTAAGAGACGTCGGGTTAATCTGGATCTTAACCTTTAAATTCCTGTAGAATTTCAGTTAACCAGGTATTATCGTCTAAACTCTTCTTCTACTGTTTAAGACATTGGGGACAATGTCTCATTTAGGTTTGGGGGAGGGAATTAGTTGATTAATATCTTGTTTTAGTTGTATGTTGTTTTATTTTTAGTCCAAAATTTTTCGAAAAATACAAAAAAATTGAAAAATTTTCAAAAATTACAAAAATATTTTGCATTTTTTGTGTTTTTATTTTGACTAAAAAGTGGAATTGGTAAGAGATAGCCGAGTAAGGAATTCCGCTCCTGAGACGTATCTCAAACCTATTTCGAAACAAGTTAATTTTTGTTTATTTCATTTTGAATTATTTAATTTGTGAATTCTCCTTAACACTGACTAAAATGGATCTTCATATGTTCAGTTGACAGGTATTATGAACTTACATGGAAACATACGGACATGAGCTAAAATTGAAAAGTTTGTAATATTCCGTGCTATAGTTTAATTGGAGGAAGCATCTCTAAATAGTGATGGAGTAAAAAAAAAAAAAAAAAAAAAAACGTCGAGATCCGAGTTATTAAGTCTGTAAGGGTATTTTAATACCTAGTGCCCTAAAACCAACTGGTTTGGGAGTCATTGGCCCAAAGCTCGTTACATGGATCGAAGATGCTGCAAAAAAATATATATATATCTGAAGTCTGAGTAATTAAGTTCGTAGGGGTGTCTTAACACCTGGTGCCCTAAAGCCAACTGGTTGGGAGCCACCGACCCAAAGCTCGCTACATAGACGGAAGGTATTGTATAAAAATAAAAAAATAGAGAAAAAATCAAAGAAAAAATCAGAAAAATCAAAAAAATTATTCCATTGCTACAAAAAAGTGTGAAATCTGATAGAACTTTAGGACAAAAATATTACTCTCTTATCAACTGCACTTATGACTGTTGTGGGCAAAAATGAAATGATTAATATTTTGTTGGCTGTGTATATGGAGAATGGTAAAAACAATCGGAGAATTTACTTATTCGGTAATTTAGAAAGAAACAAAACAACTAGTAACTTGGAGTAGATTTTTCACCTGATTAGTCACTTTCATTCTTTATTCTCTTTTCGCTTGTCTTTTTGCTTTTGTGTGCATTAGTTTTAATACCTTTTTACTTTTGTAAAATGTTTGTGGGTATCATTGCTGTAAACCCTCACGAGACTACACTCGTCCACTAGGGACACCTAGGGGTTTAAAGGCTTGTTGCATATGCTAAATGCAACCGTGATCCCTACGAAAATGGCTTAGTTAAATTTTATTATGTTATTTTATTCTGTATTTTGCTCGAGGACTAGCAAAATGTTAGGTTTGGGGGTGTGATGAGTGGTATTTATATCACTATTTCCCACTCATTTAACTTAATATTTTGTATAGTTTCTTGAGTTTTATGAACGTTTTGATGTGTTTTATTGTTATCTTGCAGATAAATAAAGTTTGGACAGCACTGGAGGCAATTTGGGGCAAAACCGGACAAAAATGCGTCAACAGGGTTATTTTGGTCTTCTGCGCGTCGCGACGCTGGAGCACTGCGCGCCGCGACGCCCAGCGTGTGCCGGTTCTGCTAAAATGCGCCATGGTCAACGGGTCAACAATTTGAAAAGTTCGACTTTGCTAAAATGCGCCGTGCCACGTATCATCATCACATCCGATCTGCTAACGTGCGCCGTGACACGTGTCAACATCATATGCTGCCGACACTCTGACATGACACGTGTCGCCTCGTCATCAGCCATGTCATCGGTCAACGAGTCAACATTGCCACGTGTCATGCCACGTCATCAGACACGTCAGCAAGTCAACCGAGTCAACATGCCACGTCAGCCTCAGCCAATCAGAATTTGACACGTGTCGCCACGTGTCGCCATCCCATTGTGCCGACAGTTGTACAGTCAGCCGCCACGCCACGTCAGCGCCACGTCATCGCCACGTCGCCTCCGCGTCAGCATGACGTCAGCATGACGTCATCACAATAATTGAGAATTAGCCGCCTTGACACGTGTCAGTTGTACAGTCAGCCGCCTTGCTACGTGTCGCCGTCTCATTGTGCCACGTCGACAAATGAGCGTCGCGACGCGCAACGCCTTAGCGTCGCGACGCGCGCACAGTGACCAAACAGTGAATTTTTTTTGCTATAAATAGGCCGCGAATTTGCAGTTTTCATTACACCTTTCTCTCACTCCTTCTATGTAATTAGGGAGTTTCTCTCTCTAGAATTTTCGTTTTTATTTTTTAGTTTTTACTTTTGTAATAATTTTAATTACTTTTTGTAATAATAGTAATCTACTTTCTTATTTTACAGTTTTTACTATTCACTATGCGGAGGTAACTTCCCTATGCTAGGGTGAAAGGTAATTATTTTACTATTGCTATTTAGATTAATCTCCCTTAAAAATAATATATTTACTATTTAAAATTCTGATTAATAAAGGAATACCGCTATATTGGTCGGTTGGTAATTTAATTTTAATCTGGTTTAAACCTGACTAATCAAGGAATACCGCTATATTGGTCGGTTGGTAAATTTATTTTCTGTTGGTTTGAACCTGATTAATAAAGGAATACCGCTATATTGGTCGGTTGGTAAATTTATTTTGGTACCGCCTTTATGGCTGGATTATGGACAAATATTACCACCTATATGGCTGGTTGGACTTAATTTGACTTAATCAGGATACCGCCAGATTGGTCGGTTGGTAAAATATATTATCACAAGTTTATATATTATTTTATGGGAGATATCTAAATTAGTAATAGTAAAAGTAATTCCTTTTGCCTTAGCATTTATTTCATTTGTAATTTACTTTTCAGCATTTTAATTCACTGCAATTACTTTTCAACATTTTCATTTTATGTCTTTTAAGTTTTAATAGCCCTAGCTATGTGTCATAACTAAGTTAGTAATCTAGGGTGTGTGATGAAATCCAATATCACCGGTTTATAAGGGTTAAATTATAATTTGGGGTAATATAAAGATTTTTTTATTGAGTCTTAATCTTAATGCTTTTTATTAAGATTAGCTCCAACTTCATATATTCCTGCAATTCTTTGAATCAGATTTCTTTCTGTTGGCCACAATGAGTTGTTGTTTGCCATTTCTTCAATTAGGTCTCAGGCTTGATCTTCTCCTTTTGCCATTAAAGCTCCTCCAGCAGCAGCATCAATTGTAGTTCTCATCAGTCCAGAAAGTCCATTGTAGAAAGTTTGGACTTGAAGCCATTTTGGAATCTCATGGTGAGGACATTTCCGGAGTAAATCTTTGTATCTCTCCCAAGCTTCATACAGAGATTCTGAATCTTGCTGCACAAATGATGTGATGTCATTTCTCAACTTTGCAGTTCTGGCTGGTGGAAGTATTTTGCAAGGAATTTTGTGGCTAGAGCGTTCCCAGTTGTGATAGAACCTGCTGGTAATGAATGTAGCCATGCTTTTGCTCTGTCTTTCAAGGAATATGGAAAAACCCTCAGTCTCATTGCTTCTTCTGATGCTCGGTTGTAATTGAACGTGCCGCAAACTTCCAGGAAGTTGCTAATGTGAGCATTAGGATCTTCAGTTGCATTTCCTCCAAACTGAACTGTTTGCTGAATCATCTGAATGCAAGTTTTGATGTCACCTGCATTTGCTGGTAAAAGAGGAAGTACAATACATGAAATGAGGCCATCTACCACCGGAATGGTTCTGTCTCGAATGGGAATTGGTGGTGCAACCTCCAAAGGTTCAGGTTCCATGTTGACTAA